>PVJC01045664.1:0-13622 GCA_004026665.1 Murina feae
GGTGCCTGCTCCAAGCCTCCACAGTGTGCCTGGTGGCAGGCCCCCGGCAGGTAGACACACACAGGAGGACTGCTCCAAGCCTCAGATGTGGCTGGGGGCAGGTCCCCAGTGGTGACACACACACACACACACACACACACACAGAAGGCGCCTGGCAGACTGGAGCCATCATAGGACATCCACTGAGGGGTCCCAGACTGTGAGAGGGCACAGGCCGGGCTGAGGGACTCCCTGCACCCCGAGTGCACAAATTTTTGTGCACCGGGCCCCTAGTATAATAATAAAGAGGGAATATGCAAATTGACCGTCACTCCAGTCAATTTGCACCCACAGCTGAGGCTAAGTTCCCATAATGAGCCTTAAGGAGCAATCAGCAGGGACCTGAGGCTGCGCACCCACCCACCTCCTGCATGGGGCTTGACAGGGGACCTCAGGCTGCTCCCCCCACCCTGGCACCAGGCCAGAGGAACTCAGGCTGGACCCTCTTCCCTGGTGCCAGGCCAGGGGGCCTCAGGCCATGCCCTCTGCCCTGGCCCCAGGCCAGGGGACCTGAGGCTGTGCCCCCCACCCAGTGGGACTTAATGGGGGCCCTCAAGGTGTGGCCTCTGCCCTGGTGCTTGGCCAGGGGGCCTCAGACCATGCCCCCCACCTCAGCACCAGGCCAGGAGACCTCAGGCTGTGCCCCCTGCCCCAGCACCAGGCTGGGGGATCACAGGCCACTCCCTCTGCCCAGCAGGGCTTGATGGGGGACCTCAGGCTGTGCCCCCCTGCCCTGGCACCCAGGGGACCTGAGGCTGCACCCCCCCACCTGGCAGGGTTTGACAGGGTGGGACCAGCCGGGTCTGGATCTCGCCTAATGAAGGGGGGGCCATCCAGGTTTGGGTCTCAAGCGATTTTGAGGTGCACGTGGGTGGTTGAAAACTTGACTCTGGGTTCCATGGTGCACCCCAGACTCCGACAGGAGGAAGATTTTCATATACGTTTTACTAATTTTCTTTAATCTCTGACACTTCTATTATAGAGAAAGGGCAAATAGCAATATTAAAATATTTCCTCTAATTAATCCCTTTTAATGTGCACGAATTTTGTGCACTGGGCCACTAGTTGTTACATATTTACTAGATGCCCAGTACATGAAATTTGTACACGGGTAGGGTCCCTAGGCCTGGTCAGCAATCAGGGCCTGATAGGGGCCTTTTGGCTGTTGGTCCGGGCCTTCCTTCATTCTGCGCCATCCCTAGTGGTCATAGTGAGAACTTCCGGTCTCCCAGTCAAACTCCCAAGGGGACACTTTGCATATTAGACTTTTCTATATATAGATTCCATTTCACATTTTAAACTATGTATACTTAGCATTGAGAGAGAGAGAGTGGGGGAGGATTGTTTTACATGAAACAGATCCTCTCAGCTTCTATAATGCAAGGTTTCAAAATCAGGGCAGCATTGCAGCCCAGGCACCCATCAGCTACTTGGCCACATGCATTACTTTGTTATGACAGAACACCACAAACTGAGTGCCTTGCCCAACAGAGACATGTGCCTCCCAGGCTGGAGGCCAGTCTGAGATCAAGATGTGGGCAGTTTGGTTCCACCTGGGGACTGTGGGGCCGATCTGTGCAGGCCTCTTGCTGAGCTTCTGAGTGTTTGCTGGTGGCCTTCCCTGGTTTACAGACACACCACCCCCATCTCTGCCTGTGTGTTCGCATGGCGTTCTTTCTATGTACTTGGCTGAGCCCAAATGTCTCCTTTTTAAAAGGACACCAGTCATTATGGATTAGAGTCCCCTTACTCCAGGGCCACCTCATTCTAACTTAGCTCATTACACCTGCAAATCACACCTCATTTCCAAATAAGACCACCTTCTGAGCTGTTGGGGGCTAGGACCTCATCATACAAGTTACAGGGGGCCACAATGCCACCCGCAACACTGTGTTAAAACTGTGGGGTGCTGTTACACTTTTAAACAAACTGGCTGCCTTGCAGATCCACCTTCTTAGTGTGGATGCCACCCTGCGATACTCGGATAGGTCATGACACCTGCCACCCTCTGCTCTTGACGCATCTCAACAAAGACGCCATCTCTCTTCATTTCTCCCCAAGCACCCGCTCTCGCTCCCCCCCCCCCAACGCGTCACTTGCTCCAATTCCTCTCATAGATCCCTGCTTGCCACCTGACCCTTATCAATCGCGCCCCCCCCCCCGCCTCCAGTCCTCTGATTAAGCCAACTGCTTTTCAAAAGTGTCTTCTCTTCAATTAGTTCCCCCAACAACAGTACAAAAAAGCAAAACCCTCCTTCCACTACCTCATGGCTCAGTTACATGCCATGAGCAGGAGTCCTGACCAGGATACTTACTAGCTGGGTAACATTGGTCGACTTAAACCTCCCCCAGCTGTTTTCTTACCTATACAGTGGGGGTAATAACAGCAACCTCCTCCACAGGTTTAAATGGCAGAGAATATGTGAATTCCCTAACATGGTGCCTTGAACATAGTAGGTACTCAATAAATACCATTTGCTATTATCTCTATTATCACCATGTATTACTCCCTATACCTCCTTCCCTCTTTTCATGCTAAGAGCAAAGCCTGGCTGTGTTTGACCTCGAACCAGCCTTTGACTAGAGAGAGGCCCTTGTTGGGGCTTCACTGTGACCTCAGTCATCTGTGTGTGGCTCCTGCCCCTCTCTGTCCTGTTGGGCAGCTCAGCCTAACTGCTGCCCTGAGCTCCCCGGGCACTGGTCTCTAGCACAGCCCCCCACCCTTTCCGCACTGTTTCGGTAGCTCTCTTCACATATTGGGGCCTTCAGGAAGACACTCCCTTCCAACAGTAGCACTCTTCGAACACTTTTAAAAAAGCAAATGGGCCTAACCGGTTTGGCTCAGTGGATAGAGCGTCGGCCTGCAGACTGAAAGGTCCCAGGTTCAATTCTGGTCAAGGGCATGTACCTTGGTTGCGGGCACATCCCCAGTGGGAGGTGTGCAGGAGGCAGCTGATCGATGTTTCTCTCTCATTGATGTTTCTAACTCTCTATCCCTTGCCCTTCCTCTCTGTAAAAAAATCAACAAAATATATTTAAAAAAATAAAAAATGAAAAAGCAAATGATTTTGTAAATAATGTTGATTTGTTTCGTGAAATTTTAAAACCAAGTCAAGTTACCGTCTCGATGTCACTAACACACACACACACATTCCATTCCCTTCTAATAGCAGGAGGTGTGGACACTTCAGATTCTTTCTAGAATATTTAAATCTGTCCTTCAGTATGTCTGTCCAGGTGGAGGTGGACTTGGAGAGGTCTTTGACCTCTTGGTGCCCATAGCCAGTCTCTGCTAAGCAGGGTGTCGTCCCACATCCAAGAAGACTGTGAAGTCAGAGGAACCAAGATGCTGCCCACACTCCAAAGAAATCCCCTTCCAGAAGCCATCACAGCCCTTGAAGGAGGGTGAACAGCTGGACAGCCCAGGAGACTCACAGGGAGGTACAGCTCCCTCCAGCCGGCTCCCACGGGGGAGGTGGACGTTTCCAGGGCCCACACAGGGCCCCCCAGAATGGAGATGCCCCTGTGCATGGAGAATGTTGGCCCCCTGCCTTCCCAACTTGCCTCTCGTCCACAGTGGCCAGGAAGCCCCGTCACAGAGCCGGCCTAACGACGGGTCCCTGCAGGCGGTGCCCCCGTCCTTTCTGCCCGCAACAAGTCTTCTTGGACAGCAGATTCCTGGGTTCCTGCCCTTCCACTTCCACTTGATGGCTCTGTGTTCGAAAATCACGACCAGAAATACAACACCTGCATTTTAGCAGGGGGTGGGGGGAGGAGTGAGGGAAGTGAAGGGCGTGGTGGTGAAGAAGGTGCTGAAAATGAGCTGCTTTCTCCTAAACAGGTGCTCTGAGCCCAGCATGTGACGTCCCCTCGCCCTGCCCTCCGGCCCTGGGCCCTTGGCTAAGCTGGCAGCGGACAGGCTGTCAACAGCCTGATCCCACCCACGTATGGTCCAGTCCCTAGTGCGAGTGTCAGGGACAGAAGCAGGCTGAGTGAGGCTGGGGAGCTTCCCGGCGCTCCCACAATGGATGGGGGCACACCCTCCAGTGGGCTCTGGGGTACCCCTGGTGGACTCCGTCTGGACTCCAAAAGACCCTTAAGAACCCCCCTGTGAACCTCTCCAAATCCTCCTCACCCGAGCCCACTCGCACTCCCAGGCCCACCCACACGCTCGCATTCCCCAGAGGCCGCGCACCCCTCCGCCCCAAGCGCGTGGGCGCACCCTCCTTGGACCTTGAGCGCTTCCCGGCTTCCACGCGCTTGAACCCAGATCTCCTCGTGCACCCCCAACCCCCCTCCCTACCCACGACCCCCCCACCCGCGCGCACCCCGAGCCCGGCGCGCGGTCGCACCTCCGACCCCTGCGCAACCCCCGCCAACGCACCCCCAGACCCCCGACCCCGCCTCGGCCTCGCGCGGCTGGAAGCCGGGACGTGCAGCACGTGCGCCGCGCGGCGATTGGCAGCGCCCGGCAGCCCACGCCCCGCGCCCGCTCCAGCTCCGGCCCGGTCGCCCGAGGGGCGTCGGGAGGCGCCGCGACTGCGGCCGGTTCCAAGGGCGGGGCCTGTCGGGGCGCGCGGGGGGGCCGGGCCTGCGGTCGCCTCCCGAATCGCCCGGGGCCCAAGGACAGCCGGACGGGGAGGGTGGGCGGCGGAGCAGCGCTGGGACTCGCCTCTCCGGGGCGGCGCTGAGAGGAGCTGCCCGGAGGCGCGGGCGCTGCGGAGGGAAACGCTCCGTAACGGATGGAAAATTCCCACCAGTCGCCGTCGACGGGCCTGGCGCCTGAGCCCCCGCGTCCTTGCGGACAGAGCCCCGAGGTCCAGCGCAGCCTTCGCCTTGTGTGTTGGGGGGTTGGGGGGAGAGTAGGGGGTCAGGCCGGGTGCTTAAGAAGGGACCCTAAACATCTCCACGCGGCTGGAGTGGAGCCTGAGAAAGTGACAAAGGCACAGCGCGCGTGCGCGGCCCGGGGACGCGGCGCCTCCGATAGAGAACCGCAGGGATGGCCATTAAGTGCCGGCGGGGAGGGCTGCCCAAGGCGGCGACCTGAGCGGAGGCCGTGGGCGCCGGGCGGCCGGGCGCGGGGCTCCCACCGGCGGCTGCGGAGGAGGGGTCGGCAGAGGTGCGGCGCTTCCCAGCAGCAGCCAATGAGATGTAGGGACGGGGTCCGCAGCCAGTGAAAACCTGCCGACTCTGGGCCGCGGCCGCTGCAAACTTGTGCGGAGAGACCGGCCTTTGGGGGGTGGGGGGTCCCCTTATCCCAGGAGCCCGGGACAGGTGTGCATCGAGGTCCGAAATACCCGGAGGGCGTTCCTTTACCCAGCGATTTGGGTCGGAGCGCCTGCTGTTGTAAGGCACACGCCCTGGCCGGTGAGGGGCAAAGGAAGAAAGGGAGGGAGGCAGGCAGAGAGGAGGAACCGCGCGTCCTGACCTGAGCACCTTAGAGGCTGGTGAGGTTTCTCCCTCTGTTCCAAGTCCTCCTGTGTACGTTAACGTCTGACATCTGTGGAGTGCGTTGCAGTTTCCACATTGCTTTCACGTGCCAGGTCTTACCCAGCAATCACTGTAACCTACAAGACAGGTGTCATTACTCATCTAGGGGAAGCAGGTTCAGGTAGGTTGTTAGATCATATGCCCAAGCAACACAGCTGTCAGAGATCGCTTTGGGACTAGAAGGAAATCAGGCCTGTACGATCCTGGTGCCCAGGGCACACCCAGCAATTAATATGAAACCCAGAAGGACTGGGTTACTTTTTTTTTTTTGGCCTTAGTCATTGTTCTAATTGTCCCCCTGAAACACAGGTCGGCTCTGCCATTATACACCTACAGGTGAAGAAGAGGTTACACTGACTCACTGCCAGGAAAGCCAGTGCCAGAGGTAAAAACAGAATGAGGGGTGCCCTAGCTGGTTTGGCTCAGTGGGTAGAGCGTCCATCTGCAGACTGAAGGGTCCTGGGTTCGATTCTGGTCAAGGGCACATGGGAGGCACGTGTGGGCTGGATCCTAAATAGGAGGCATGCAGGAAGCAGGCCATCAATGATTCTCTCTCATCATGGATCTCTCTATCTCCTTTCCTCTCTGAAATCAATAAAAATATTTTTAAAACAAATAGAATGAGGGGAGTGAGGGTGGGTTACCCACTGGGGATTTCCTCCTCACCCTACATCCCTCAGTTCCAGACCTGCGGCTTCCTCTGTCTCCTCTCATATGGGTCCCCAGCCCGAGATACCAAGTCCTGCCCCAGGGGCCAGGCTCTGCCTGCCTACAACAGGCTACACCCAAGGGAACCCTGAGGCCTCCACCTGGGCCACTGCCAGCACCCCTCCCATGACCGCAATGACTTTGTTAAAAGTTGTAAAAGTTTTGCTCCTAGAGGATCTGTCACCCGGGACTCACTGTGTCTCTGTCACGGCACCAGCTGAAGTCTGACCTACTCAGCAAATCGGGGAATCCTGTGTTTCCCAGAGCCAGTGCCCGCCACAGTCCTTTGTCAAGCTTTTTTTTTGGGGGGGGGGGCGTGGACCAGGAAGGGGCTGAGGGCATGAAGGGTTCCTCCCTTGTCAAGCTTTTTTAAAAAGTGCACCACTGAGCATCTCTCTGGACTAGGAGGACTCAGGAGGTCCCAAACGTGAATTGCTTTGTTTTAAAGACTCTGAAGTGATTCAGCCTGGCCAGCGTGGCTCGGTGGTTGAGCGTTGACCTATGAACCAGGAGTTTCGGTTGATTCCTGGTCAGGGAATATGCCCAGGTTGTGAGCCCGATCCCCCAGTGGGAGGCATGCTGGAGGCAGCTAATTTATGATTCTTTCTAATCATTGATGTTTCTCTCTTTCCCTCGCCCATCCTCTCTGAAATCGATAAAAAAAAAATGTTTTAATAAAAATAAATACTCTGAAGTGATTCAGATGACCAGCCAGGTCATGTGTTCATCGTTCAAATGAACACATGTAGAATGACTTCCATCAGAAAAGTCTGTGATAACTCAAGGATGAAATTGTCGAATTATAGGTATACCTCAGCGATACTGTGGTTTTCATTCCAGACCACCGTAATAAAGAGAGTGTTGCAATAAAGTGAGTTTTAATCTTTTTGCTGGAGGAGGGTTTTGCTTTCTATTTGTTAAAAAAAAAACCCAACAACAATAACATCTGTGGAGCACAATAAAGTGAAGCACAACAAAAAGAGGTTGTTGTCTGCCTGCATTGCTCAGATAAGGAACCTGTCGCTCATAAGAGAACCCAGAAGGGAATGGAAACCCTGTGTCAGGAAAACTCTGTATTGAGTAACCTAAGACCTCAGGGGATATAGAGATAGGGAACTGAGATCGGGTGGGAACTGATTTTCACTAAATAAAATTCTTTTTTACATTTTATTTTTAAAAATTTGTTCCATTATAGTTCACCTTTAGTAGTATTTTTCATTAGGTTTAGATATACAGCACAGTGGTTAGACAGTCATATACTTTACAACGTGTTCCCCCTGGTATTTCTAGTACCAATCTGGCAGCATAGGAAATATAATCAATAATATTATAATTCACCAGATAGAGATGAAGTCAGCAACTCACACCCTACCTGACTTCCATTCTGATCAATGGACACCGTTTGCTTCATTTCCATTTGTCCACCTGACTCATTAGACCTGCACTGTCCATATAGAAGCCACCAGCCACATGTGACTTCGGAGCACTTGAAACGTGGCTGGTCCAGACTGAGACAAGTGGCCAGTGTCACATGCATATTGAATTTCAGAGACTACGGCAGGGCGAAATGGAAAGCTCATTAACACCCTTGACATGGACTACACGGTGAAACAATATTCTGGATCTGTGGAGTTAAACACATTAGTAACATTGATTTCACCTGTTTCTTTTTACTTGCTTTAATGTGGCTACTAGGAAGTGTAAAATTAACATATATGGCTTGTGGGTGCTGAAGATATTCTTGACCTGGGTGATGGAGATATATGTGTATGTGTGTGGGTGTTGAAACTCATCACACCGTGCTCTTAAGCCTTGTGTACCGTGCTGTTGTGTCTAAATAAAAACCAGTTCAACATTTTGAAAACCAGCAATGGCTTTCTGTCACATTTATAGAAAAATCTGAGCTCCTCTCCTTGGCCACCAAGACTAGGCCTATTTCTCTACCTCCTCGGACCCCAGTGTCCCCATGGCTCACTGACCCTCCTGCTTTTTCAATGTGCCTGGCTCCTGCCCACTTAGGGCATCTGCATGGTCCTTTTCCTCTGCTGGGAAGGTTCTCCCTCCAGCTCTGTACTATCATTCACATCTCAGCTCAAACATCCTTCTTCCTTGACCATTTATAATCAGTTCAGATGTCTTTATCTAAAAGAAACAGGGAATGCAAATTGCTGTAAATATTGAAGAGTTTTGGCTTGTGGAACTAAGTCCAGAAGCAAATGAGGCTCCAGCCATATGGTAAGGGCCCTGGGTCCTTTTCTCTGTGATTCTCTGGTTGCCCTCAGCTTTAACCTCATGGTGACTTCCTGAACATTAGCAAAATGGCTGCGCAGTCCCTGGCCTCACATCCATGTCCCACCCCATCCAGGAAGAGAGTTTCTTGTCTTCTAACACTCAAAGGAAAGTACTGGATTCCACTTAACTAATCACTTAGCCCAGGAGAGTCCCAGGTGCTGATTGGCATAAACCTGAAGCAGGCACTGCCGATAGGACCCTGATTATTTAGGCAATGAAGGCCACATTCCACCCAAATCTCAAAGCTACCATGTATTTGGGAGATGTGAATAGGTACTGGAGAGGCAACCAGCAGTGTTCACTAGACTGCTTACCACTTCAAGTCACTGTGTAGGCCAGACAAAGTGGTACGTAAGTAGGCGGGTATGCATCCTAAGGGTGGGCTTTGTTTGAGAGTCCTTTAAAAATAGAAAAAGCACTCTTTAGCTCACGGACCTCACAAAAATAGGCCAAGGGCCATAGTTTGCTCACCCCCTGATCTAGGTCATTATGGTGCTTGTGGCATCTAAATCTACCTTGTTAATTTGTGTCCCTGTGTAATGGAAGCTCTGTGAGAGCAGGAACTATGTCTGTCTTCCTCACCACTGTCTTCTCAACACCTACAAGAGCACTGGGACGCAGTAGATGCTCAACAAATATTCACTGGATACTGACTATGAAGATTTTATGGCAGGGCATATCAGGATCCAGAGCCCAGCTCTGACCTGGGTTTTTGCTGCCTTTCCTGTCTACAGGACACAGCTGCCCCCATACTGACCAACATGGGAATGGGCAGAGCTTCTGCTGGTCTACAAGGTGTCCTTATGCAAATTAGGAAAAGGTAACACCCTCTGGCTTTTGCAGCCCAGCACCCTGGAGCATGGTGAGTGGGTGGGGACGGGATTCCAGCCCCCACCTGCCACGTTGGAGGGCACCCTTGGACAGGACACATTCTGTGAGCTGTGTACAGCAGCTATGGGGTGGAGTTCTAAGTCTGAGTTCTAAGACCTCACCTCCTTTTATTGGTTGTGCTCTGCCTACTGCTTTCTCTCTCTTTCACCAACCGCCAATCCCCTCTTCTTCCAGTTCTTTTCACAAAAGGATTGTGATTCACACATATTGAATTGCAATTCTCATTTGGCACTTGGAAGTGCTTCCAAGTATAATAGAGTGTGGCATGAGGGAGGGGAGGGGGTGTTGTGGTTGGGCCGGGACCCCTGTCCTTGTGCTTACAGTGGAGACTGGAAGAGTCCCAGCCCACGTTGTCAAAGGAAGGGGGAAGCGGCTGTAAAAATACAGGAAAATGTTGAGGGTTCGTCCGTCTGGAAAGATAATGGCCAAGAAGAAATAACATGTTGGATCATGAATGTGATGGGGAGGGTGGTCATGAACTCACTCATCAGATCCTGAACTAGAACCAGGGGGCTGTGCTTAACGCTTGAGAGAATTACATTCAGAAATAAAAGGAGAAGATCCGACTTCACTCTGTAGGTGGTAAGCTCATGGAACTCATTACCCCAAGCAGGAGTCAGAGCAGAAATAAAAATAAAAATGCCCAGAAAAGCCGTGGAAGACTTTGCTGTTGACAGACCGTATTGACTGATTAAAGGAAGCAAGGCTGTTTGGGATATCAGGGCTGGAGCCTCAGGTCGTTGACAAGGGCGTAACTGGGTGTTCACAGTGCTTTCCTTCATGCCTCCCTGCCCGCCCACCCGACCCCCAGGAGACAGAGTAAGACCAGGAGCCCAGGCTGCCCCCCCCATACACACACACACCCTAGGCAGTAGGAGAGGGGGCCTCCCAGCAGCAGAAGAGCCACTTCTAGCCAGTGGCTCCCAACCTGGGTTTCCATGGGCCACAATCTATTGCTGGGAATCTGGGGGCCACTGAGACAGTGAGATGATGTCTGTGGAAACTTTACAGAGATGTCTACTCTACCCCACGGGAACTCCCCGGTAGTCAATCCTATAGCTGACATATGTTATGTACGAGATGCTGTTATAAGCACTTACTCATTGAATCCTTATAACAACCCTGTAAGACGGGTACTATTATTTCATCATTCTATTTGACAGATGAGAAAAGTGAGGCACAGAGAAATAGCATTGTCAAGGTCCCACAGCTGATAAGGGATCCAGGATCTCAACTCATTCTGCCTGACTCTGAAGTAAATAATTTCTTCTTCCCTGTAAAACTGGGGTTGGGGCCACTCCTATAATTCTGCCAGGGAGACACCACCTGCCCCATCAGTGTTCATGAAGAAATGCAGGCCTGTTGTGGCTGTATCCATTTTAAAAGAAAAGTCATGAGGGTCAGCACCGGGTGCGGCAAACGGATCCAACTAAATTGGCTCAGTCGCCTGGCTGCTGACCTCTGTTCTGCTCATACCACCTCTCCCGAGACACACCTGGGGATGGGATGCTGTTGTCCATGTCCATGGTTGACACATGTTACTATGATGGGCTCTGAGCAAAGCAGAGGAGACTGGGGGGATAAACATATGGAAAAACCTCAGGGGCGAAGGCCATCAGCATGGGGTGCTGGTGTGTCTGGAGATCTGCCCCCAAGGGAACAGGTGTGGTCCTCCGGCCTCTCAGTAGCCATCAGTGACATTTCTGGGTCCCATGCAGTCCCAGGACTCAAAGAATCTATGAATTTCGTCACAGAGAGCAGCATTGAGGCTCTAAGGCACAGAGTTGTTGGATAGGCTCTGTGGCACGCAACCTGATTGCCATTACCAAGCACATAGGCCACGAAAAGTGGGCAAACCCAAGGTTTGGCCTTGGACTTGTGTGCTGAGACAACTGGCAGGGTGGGGGCAGGGCAAGGAGCCTGTGGCTTCGTCAGGGGAGCCTGTGCCATTCGAGGTCACCTGTAGGGTTGGACGGGTTGGGAGCTGCATGTCAAAGGCACAGGGAGGGCCAGGCCTTTGCCCAGTTTGCTCAGAGACAGTGTGTTAAGCTGAGCACTTGCACTTGTGAGGTTGTGTCTGCCCAGAGGGACCTTTTCTCATTCACAGCAAGGCCCCCTGTGTGCCAGCGGGACCCTGAAGAAGTTTGTGGTGCTGCTGCGCCCTTTGACACCCCCAACTCCATTCCATTTCTTTCTTTCCATCTTTTCCACTGTTGAGAGTGCAGGTGGGATTTGAGTACCCCTCCCTTCCTGGGGATCAGCACACACCAAGGATAAAGATGCATAGCACAGAGCCTGACACGCCACCTCCGGGCAGGGCTCCAGGCTTGATGGCAGCACTGAGGACACCAGCATACTGAGCTCCCTCTCCCCCTGCCCCCCCGCCCACATAAGCCCCAACCAGCCAGTGGTCCTGGGAGGAAAACTTGGGAGGGCAAAGGGGCCAGACTGCAAAGGAACATTGGCTCAGCTTCCTCAGTCTGTGCAGGGAGCTGGGGAGCCCAGTGAGAGCAAGGTCCACCCAGCCAGCCCCTGATGCAGGAAGTGGAGAAAGAGCCACACCTGAGCACAGGAGCCTTTATCGCACAGGAGCCCCACCCCTCGTAACTGAGGCTGACCCAGTGTCCTGGATCCTGCCCAAACAGTTGCCACTCTCCCTGGAGGGAAGCCAGCAGAGGAACACAGTCTCACTTAATCCTCACAATTTCTCTTTTCACAGATGAGGAAATTGACCAGGGTCACACAACTAGTAAATTGCAGAGCTGGGCTTGGAACCTGAGGTGGACGCTGTGGTCTCTCCCCAGGTTCCCCCTCCCCAGGAATAGCCCTGTGTGACAGTTGCTGCCTCATCCAACTCCACGACGCAGGGGAGGGGAGTACAGAAACCCAGGCCCTGGACTCTAAAGGGGCATCCTGGCTTCGTGGATCCAGGACGGGGCTTTTGTTGTAACCCCATTACATTTCAACATCCCCCTCTGCCAGTCGCTTCTCTTGCTCTCTCCCGGTTATTGCTGCTGCCCCATAAACTCTCTGCACCCAAACTTCCCTCTTAGAGTTGGCTTTTGGGGCATTCCCCTAAGACACCTGCACCACCACCCCCTCTATGAAAAGCTGCCTCCCTACCTCAAGCTTACCAGATAGAAAAACCAGTAATCCAGAGATGGGCAACAGCAGGAAGCCACGACCACCCCTAGCCAAGGGAGGAACAGAATAGGGAACAGTGTTTCCTGAGCCTGGGGATCACCCAGTGGAAGCTGGAACCACAGTGGGTCACAGAGGGGCTGTCTGGGAGAAACAGAAGCCCCTGCTGGTGACACGCCTGAAGTTGGGATGATTGGGTAAGACCCTGGCTGCTTCTTTCCTTCCTGAATTTTATGATTATCAGACTACTTATAAGCACACACAGTTTATACCTTGGTTTAAATGTCCACGTATTCAGGTGATACTTAAATTTTTAAGTCAGCTCAGGATCCATAAAAATATGTTCATTTCAAAAGGAAACATTGGTCCTAACCGGTGTGGCTCAGTGGAAAGAGCATCGACCTGCGGACTGAAGGGTCCCAGGTTCAATTCCAGTCACAGGCATGTACCTTGGTTGCGGGCACATTCCAGTAAGGGGTATGCAGGAGGCAGCTGATCAATGTTTCTCTTTCATCGATGTTTCTAACTCTCCATCCCTCCCTTCCTCTCTGTAAAAAGTCAATAAAATATATTTTAAAAGAGAAAAAGGAAACATTGACATAAAATGACTTCCTGGGGGCCCAGGGCATCATGAGCCCCAGCCCCCGCCCTCGCACCCTTACAGGTCAGAGTTCTCATTGCTGGCATCCCTCCCGGACTGGGCATGAGTAGCTCTGAGGGCCCTTCAGCACAGCTTGGACAGTCCATTCTTTGGAGGGTCCCTGCAACTGTGGAGTTTTGGGGGACTCCTGGGCATTAGTCACCTCAAGGCTTTGTAATCTCAGCCTAGGTGGGCGCTTGTGTGTGTGTGCATGTATATGAGTTTATGAGGTGTGTGTGCATGTGTATGTGTGTGAGGTGTGTGTGTGCATGTATATGAGTGTATGAGGTGTGTGTGCATGTGTATGTGTGTGAAGTGTTTGTGTGTGCATCTATATGAGTGTGTGAGGTGTGTGCATGTGCATGTGTGTGAGGTGTGTGTGTGATGTATATGAGTGTATGAGGTGTGTGTGCATGTGTAT
>PVJC01045665.1:0-13616 GCA_004026665.1 Murina feae
GTTTCTGGTTTCTTAGGATATATTCCCAGAAGTGGGATCACAGGGTCAAATGGCAGTTCCATTTTTAATTTTTTGAGGAAACTCCATACTCTTCTCCACAGTGGTTGCACCAGTCTGCATTCCCACCAGCAGTGCACGAGTGTTCCTTTTTCTCCACATCCTCTCCAGCACTTGTCATTTGTTGATTTGTTGATGATAGCCATTCTTACAGGTGTGAGATGGTACCTCATTGTTGTTTTGATTTGCATCTCTCAGATGATTAGTGACTTTGAGCATGTTTTTAAATCATTTTAAAGAGCTGATATTAAGCTATGACTATCAAGTAAATAACCTACTTTGGGTTTGTTTTCCACTAACTCACCAGAACTTAAGCACCAAAATGATTACATCCTTTAAAGGTTAATATTGCTCAAAAACACTTTTGGAATTTTTCTAGAACTGCTCATATGGCTGATTTGCCAATCATGTGAAAAAGAAAACTAATCTCATTTTGTTAACCACAGGATATCTTCATCTCCTTTTTTAATTTTTCTTATTGAAAAATGAGAGAGAGAGAGAGAGAGAGAGAGAGAGAGAGAGAGAGAGAGAGAAGGGAGAGACAGAGCAACATCGATTTGTTGCTTCTCTTATATTCTGTATTCACTGGTTGATTCTTACATGTACCCCGACCAGGGATCAAACCAGAAACCTTGGCATATCGGGACGACACTCAAACCAACTAAGCTACCCCATCAGGGTTCATCTACTATTCTTATACTCCCATTGTTCCCTCTCCCCAAATTACTGTCAGTCGGTGAGAAAGAGGGGAATGAGGAAAAAAACAAGCAAACATTTTAAGAAAGGCACTTAATTACCAGGTCTGTCCAATATTCCAAATTTTCTATTTTTACATCATATATAATCAACACATCAAAATAACTGAAGTGTGTAAAATTAATCTACATCATTTTTTTGAACCTTCAATGTTCTTTCATATTAGTTTCAGGTATACAGCATAGTGTACAGCATATACTTTACAAAGTGTTCCCCTAATATTTCCAATACCCACCTGGCACCATACATAGTTATTACAATATTATAGAATACTAGAGGCCCGGTGCACAAAATCTGTGCACTCAGGGGGTCCCTCAGCCTGGCCTGTGCCCTCTCGCAATCTGGGACCCCTCTGGAGATGTCCACTTCCTGGCTTAGGCCTGCTCCTTAGGGGGCCTAAGCTTGCAGTCAGACATCCCTCTGGCAGACTGAGGGCCCTTGGGGGATGTCCACTTGCCAGTGGGGAGCAGGCCTAAGCTGCAGTCAGACATCCTTAGTGCTGCTGAGGAGGCAGGAGAGGCTCCCACCACCACCACTGTGCTGGCAGCCATCAGCCTGGCTTGTGGCTGAGCAGAGCTCCCCCTGTGGGAGTGCACTGACCACCAGGGGCAGCTCCTGGATTGAGCATCTGCCCCCTGGTGGTCAGTGTGTGTCATAGTGACCAGTCATTCCCAGTGGTTCTGCTGTTTGGGTCAATTTGCGTATTACCCTTTTATTATATAGGATGTTCCCAATGCCTTGCTTTACATCCCCATGATTATTCTGTACTTCTTACTCCCTTCACCTTTTTTACCCAATTCCCCCAAACTCTCTCTGGTAACTATCAGTCTGTAAATGACCTGCATATTGATATTCGTCAAATGAAAGTCAAACTGTAAGAGCTAAATTATGTACTGTTATTTTCACACAGCAAGAAAGTATATGATTCTTTTTTAAAAAAACTTTACTAAACCATTTAAATTATGTTTAGCTTCTAACAGCTCACTACTCAGCCCTTCAAACTTGGTCCCTCAGGATGACTCAGTCCTCAATATCTCTGCGTAGTAGAGTTTTTCCTGTAGCCTTAGGACCTGCTCAGTATCAAGGTTTAAGACGAATAAAACTGTGGAAATTGAACATGTAAGCAATAGTAGAAAAGATATGCTTTTACAAGTAGTAAAACTGCAAAATTTGTTTTTACAATTTCTTTGCACTTAAAGAAGTTTGACTTATACCCAGTCGGGTGTGGATCAGTGGTTGAGCATCGACCCAGAAACCAAGAGGTCACTGGTTCAATTCCCAGTAGAGGCATATGCCTGGGTTTCGGGCTTGATCCCCATTGGGTGGTGTGCAGGAGGCAGTTGATCAATGATTCTCTCATTATTGATGTTTCTATCTTTCTCTCCCTCTCCCTTCCACTCTGAAATCAATAAAATATATATATTTTATTTAAAGTTTGACTTACAGCTCAAATTATTATTACATTCCTCACAAATAAAGATTTTCATTATTTTCTGGGGTAGAATAAAAAAACAGTAAAAAGTCACAAGAGTTAACATAAAAATTAGGGAGAATTTTAGCAATAGATGTCACTTTGTGAGATCCTAACTCCCATTCAAAAAGAAACAAAACAAAAACAAAAGTTGAAAATAAATGTTTTACAGATCTAGGAAATGTATTCACAATCTAGATGTTCTTTCTCTGTAATCCTCACTTTTGAAATCTCTCCTACTTTCATAGCTTGCCAGATGGTTCCCATCCCAGGCAGGTTCAATGCCACATTCCCACCTGTCAGTGGGGCACTCTAACTTAAATATATCAGCATCACCTCTAAAGCAGTATGTCTGAACTACTCTATTTTCCGTTTTCATCTCAAATCCTCTACTCTTCTGCTCATCCTACAACCAGTTTCTTTGCATTCATCAATTCTGTTTTGTGCTCTTAAAAATATCTTTGACATCTATACCTTCCTTTTCCTTTCCTAGTTCAAATCCTTCTCCCAACCAAACTGGTTTTCTCATTCTTCTGAATAAACCTTAAGCTCTGGCCTTTATAATTTTTCTTAAATTCCTTTTCCTACAGAAACACCTAATCATTACCACCCCAATCCAAATTCTACCATTCTTCATGACAAAGATGGTGCTCCCACCTTCTCCCTTTGCTACTCACCCTATTTTGAAAAGATTGCCCCCACCTCTGAATTCCTACAGCATTGTTTATAAGCATTCATTTGGCAATTTAATCAAGTGGTGACTTATGGCAGGTTTTTGAGATCAAGGCATAACTATTTTTTTTTACAGTTCACACTAAGCTGTGCCCAGTGCTGCACAACTAAGTCACTCATAAATACTTATTTTCGATGGCTGATTTACTTATTGAAATTACATACTTCCATAGGGATTTGCTTTGAAAGGGAAACCTAGAGAATGTCAGTGTTGTGACACAATGTCACCAACTTGTCATCAACCCTTGCTTTACATGGCCAAAATCAGGCTAAAAAAAAAGGTCTCATCCTCATCAGATGGATAGAAGGAAAAAAATTCAGGTACCACAAATTCCATTTATGTTTTTAATTCGTAAAAGTTCGCAAAATTGATTTGCAGTGTTAATCTGCCCGCCTCCAACACACACTCACACACACACACCCAAAACCAAAAACACCACTCAAATCAGCCCAGTTAGAAAAGGTTGCAGGGAAGAAAAGATTTGGAGAATTTCAAAGTTTCCACAAATCAGCCCATTTATTCGCGTGATTCCCGATCACCCCTTGATGTTGGGCTCTTCTCCGTCTTGAAAACTTCAGAGATGCTGTGAACAGGACAACTCCCGAGTCTCGCGCACACACAGGCACACACGCCCCCGCCCCACTCCCCCCGCAAGAAGCACTGATCGATGTCAAGCGAGGAATGACAGGTGGACGTGAACTCTGGGGTTAAACTCTAAACCATCCAAGATCCGGCAGCAATCTAAGCTCGGCCCCGACAACCCACCCGGGTGGAGAAGGCTTGCAGAGACGAAAACTAAGGAAAGAGATCTGTGGTTTGGGGAGAGGAGCTATTTCCAGAGCCTCCCAGACAAGCGGCGGGACCTTCCCGGCGACGGCGAGTGGATAGCCCGGGGCACTGCCCGGGGTCCTAAGGGCGCAGAGCAGACGGCGCCGCGTCCTGCCCCGCCCCGCCCCGCCAACCGGGACCCGCCGGGAGCCAGACAGCGCCCCGAGACCGCCCGGCTGCTGCGGAGGGCCGGGAGCCAGTCTCCGCCCCCTCCCTCTCTCCCCGCCCCGCTCTCCCAGCAGGACGCAGCTGCCCGGCGTGCGGGGAGCGGCCTGTCGCTAGCCCGGCGCGGGGACTCGGTCCCAGCCCCGCCGGGTGGCACACCTGAGCTATCCCCATCCTCGGAGACCGACGAGCTCTCCGTGTCCTCGTCCTCGGAGCTGCTCCCCTCGTTTTCGGCATAGTCCACCTCCATCTCATCGTGATGGTTGGTCTCCTTCTTATCCCCACGGGAATGGACTGGCATTTTCCAGCCGCGCCGTCGCTTTCCAGCCCCGGCGCCCAGCCCGGCCACTGCTTCTTCAATGCAGGGCGCGCCGAACGCCCCGACCCACCCGGCGGCCGAGCTAGTTCTGAGCCTCTGGGCTCCTCCCCGCTCCAGCCAGAGCCGCACAACCT
This sequence comes from Murina feae, assembly GCA_004026665.1. NCBI lineage: Eukaryota > Metazoa > Chordata > Mammalia > Chiroptera > Vespertilionidae > Murina > Murina feae. The sequence goes on from PVJC01045665.1 coordinate 4,464, forward strand.
AACCCAGAGGCTCAGCGCTGGCAGCTCTGCCATTGGTGGAGGCGGCCCTCAGAGCCGAGGGGCGGCGCTTGCCCTGCTCAGGTGCGGTTGGTTGCCCGTGATTACAGCGCAGCCCTGCCGTTTCTGCTGGGAGTTGTAGTCCTTACAGCTCAGACCTGCAGCGGCTGCTGCCTGCCACGCTTCAATAGCCCTGAGCACTTCTTCCCTCTGGACTTCAAGTCCCACAAGGCACGGAAGCTGACCATCTCGATCGCAGCTTATAAACTAAACAGAAACAGACTGTGCGAATTTAGTCTGTATTTATTATTTTCCCGCCAAGTGATTATCTGAGCTCTCTAGCTACCTAAGATGTTACTGTCAGCTGTGAAAGGGCATTTTCCGAGTGTTTTCCCTCCTTCTTGAGCCTGAGGGAACTGGAAAAACGTCTCTACTACCTAAGCACCTTTATTACCACTAATAAACTATTAAGTGTTGAATTAGTAACTGCAGACGATGACTTCCACTTTATATGTTGCACAAAAATCTTTACATTGTTCTTGAAGCTTTTGCAATCAGTTAATATAGAAGGAAGTTTTATCTGGGCACTTCATCTAGTATTTTTTTACGTTTATACCAATACAGCCCAAAGATGCCACTAGTCTTGATTTAACTTTAGTTTTCAATAAAAAAAATATCTAATTGACTTAGTGAAATGTTGTTTCCTCAATGAGAAAGATGATACACGAGGAGTCAATAAAGATCACAATCATAATAATTAAAATTAGTTGACACTTTTACTCTGTATCAGGTATCCATAGTTTATACTGAATTTAATTTAATAGCTGAGAGGTAGGTGCTATTATCATCCCTATTTTACAAATGAGAAAACTTCATTTGCAGACAAATCTAAATCGTATTTTATTAAGAGTTTCTTCTTAAAGTGCCAATTTGTTATTGAAAGACATTTCATAGAATATGTGGATTTTACAGTATTTCATCTCAAACATGAAGTTAAAAGACATTTTATGGAGGATGATAAAGATATCCAGCGATAATTGCATTAAAGTTAAATTTAGATTTAGTGACAGAAAACATTTCAAGAGCTATCCATCTCCTACAGGGTAAAATGCAAACTAAGAGGCTTTTATTAGCTAGTGTCTATCTACTTCTCTTATAACTAAACCCCTCAGTTGCTAAACACACAAATTTTCCCATTTCAATATCTTTGCACATCTTATTCTCTCTGCAATCCTCTTCTACTCCTTTTCTTTTTCAAAGCCACTTTCTTTTTTAAAAATATATTTTTGTTGATTTCAGAGAGGAAGGGAGAGGGAGAGAGAGAAGGAAACATCAATGATTCTAGAGAATCACTGCTCAGCTGCCTCCTGCACGCCCCCTACTGGGGATCAAGCTCACAACCAGGTATCGAACCCGAGGCGTTTCAGTCCGCAGGCCCATGCTCTATCCACTGAGCAAAACCACCTAGGGCCAAGGCCACTTTCTTGACAACATACATCACCAGCAGCACCTCCACCCTACAGCACACACTCATGTTCTTTCAGGCTACTTCTGTACTTTGCAACTTTGTAATTGTTTTTGTCACACTGTATTGTGTAACGTTTAGCACATACAATTTCAAAGGAATTCAGTGGTCAGGCAGGCGAAGTTAAAAGATGGAAACGGGATCCTGGCCAGGTGGTTCTGTTGGTTGGAGCCTGGTTTTGGGCACCAAAAAGTGCCCCTTCCTCTCTCTCTAAAAACCAATAAAAATGTATCCTTGGGTGAGGATTATAAAAAATAATTTTTAAAAAGAAATACATCTTTAAAAAAATGGAAACTGGAAGAGTGTGAGCACATGCACAGACATTATATGAATAGTGCGGGCTAAAGGGAGCAAGTGCTTGTAGCTCCAGGCTGTTGTTACTACCTCAGAATTCTGGCTTAGATGCCACACCTTCCAATTTTCAAGAGAAACTGGAAATTTAGCTATTATGTGAAATATCCAGATTTATAAACATTCTCTCAACTGTGGATTTTGTTTTGGTTTGGTTTCGGAAACTCCAGACCAAAGAATAACAGCTGTGGGTAAAATCCCAACTTCCGTTAAAGGCTGTTATGTCAGCAGTTGGTAGAGTGTGTGCAGAAGAGTAACAATAGCGTAGATTTCTGGTCACTCTTTATGTGCCAAGCACTGTTATGTCCTTTTAGTACATTCATTCAATTAGTCCTCATAACTACTCTTTGAAGTAGATATGATTATCCCTTCCGTCTTGCAGATGAGGAAACTAAGGCACAGAGTAGTTAGATTACTTGGCCAAGGTCACACAGCTAAATAAGTAGACTTAGGCTTGAATGGGCAGTTTGACTCAGAGCCTGCACTTAACAACAGCATACCGTACATCTTTAGGAGGTGTTTTATATGTTGCTGCTTTTCAAAGAAATACAGAAGGAAACTGAATGTGAGGCATCCTGGTTCTGCTAGTAGCCAGCCAATTAAATCTGGCAAACCACCTCATCTCTGGTCAGTTGTAAAATGAGAATGTTGCATTATATCATCTTTAATTTTTCTTACAGCTCTAAAATTCTTGCCATCATTATATTTGTGTGTAAGGCAGACAGATAATAGGAGATGATGCAAGTAGAGTTGCATGACAGTGTTTTGCTTAAAGGGAGTTTGGAGTTTTTTGGGTGTACCCAGGAGAAGAATTGCTGGGTTGGATGGTGACTCTATTCTTAATTTTTAGAGAAATCGCCAGACTGCTTTCCATAGTGGTTGTACCACTCTACAGTCACACCAGCAGTAAATGAGGGTTCCATTTTTTTAAATATATTTTTATTGCTTTCAGAAAGGAAGGGAGAAAGAGATAGAAGCATCAACGATGAGAGAGAATCACTAATTGGCTGCTTTCTGCATGGCCCCACATTGGGGACTGAGTGTGCAACTCATGCATGTGCCCTGACCGGGAATGGAACCATGACCTGCCTGGTTCATAGGCTGATGCTCAACCACGGAGCCACACCAGCCGGGCTGAGGGTTTCCTTTATTCCATAACCTCTCCAACACTTGTTATTGCTTGTCTTGTTGAAAATGGCCACTCTAACAAGTGTGAGGTGATATCTCATTGTAGTCTTGATTTCCATTTCCCTAATTGCTTGTGAGGTTGTATTTGCAAAGATATATGCACCCCTATGTTCACTGTAGCATTACTCACAGTGGCCAAGGCATGGAAATAACCAAAGTGTTCTATTGAGGACTGGACAAAGATGTGGTACACATACCAGTAAACTATGGAATACTACTCAGTCATAAGAAAGGATGAAATAGCGCCATTTGAAGCAACATGGATGGACCCTGAGAACATTATGCTAGGTAAAATGTCAGTTATAAAAAGCTAAGAACCATATGATTTCACTCATATATGGGATATAAATTCTGAAACTCATGAACACAGATAGCAGTGTGGTGGTTGCCAGAGGGGTGAAAAAGGCAGCCTAAGATATGGTGACCTGAGAATATTTGACTTTGGGTGTTGAGCACACAGTGGAATCAATATACAGATCTTGTAACATAGAAACCCACACCTGAAACCTATATGATCATGTTGAGCAATGTCACCCCAATTTTTTAAAAAGGAGAGTTTCTCACCAAACAGATTTTAGAAAAGATGTGTAAGGAATAAAAGCGGAATCATAAGGAAAAACATAAGGCTGGAAAAGAGCATATCCCTAAGGTCACTTCCCCTTATTTTTTAATATTTTAGCTCCAATGATCTGCCTATCATAACTCTTGCTCCTTTCACTCCAATGGTCTGCCTATCATAATTCTTGGTCCTTTTGGTATTCTTGTAGATAACCCTATGCCACTCTGTTTCCTACTGGGTTTGCTCTGGTACAAAGTAGATATAAAATAATTTAGACTTTTACCTTTTAGTTTCCCTCCCATATCTTCTTTGGGGTAACTTTTTTCTGTTTTATTAAATATTTTAATATTACATAATAATTTAACACATAAAAAGTACTCAGAATATTATATATCTAACACAGTACCCACCTTTAAACTTTGTCAAGTCTTAGCATTTTACTACATTTGCTCCAGATTCCCTCCTCAATCCCAATTCTTTCCAGAGTAACCTGAGAAGACTTTGCGTTTTTTGATTGCCTTGTATGTATGCATACTATTGCTGCATGTCTGTGTGCATAAGTAATATGTACAATTGCTTCAACATGTTTTAAAAGGCTCATATTCCAAAGTGGTCTCATACATACATATCATGCTACAACTTCCTTTTTCCTTAACAATGTTTTTAAGATTTATCCAGTGTGATAAATCCAGTTATTTCAACATGCTCTAAGGTATTCCACTGAGTACAGATATTCCATTTAATGAATAGTCAAAATTTGACTCATTAACCTGTTAATAGACATTTATATTGTTTCCTTTTTCATTATTAAAAACTAGGAGCCTGGTGCACAATATACTGTGTACTTTGGGGGGGGGGTCCCCTCAGCCCGGCCTGTACCCGCCAAACCTGCGGCCTGCCACCCGCCCATCACGCCTGCCCACCCCCCACACAACACCCGCCACCCGCCCATTGGCCCCGCCCACCTCACACACCCCTGCCCGTCACCTGCCCACCCGACCACCTCACACACCCCTGCCCCATCACCCGCCCACCCGACCACCTCACACACCTGTCACCTGCCCCGTATGTCCTGCTCACTCTGCCGCCTGCACTGCACCTGCCTTCAGAGTTCCGCTGCCGGCCTCCATCTTGGCTGAGTTAATTTGCATACAGCCACTCTGATGGGCTGGTGGGCGTGGCTTAGGCATCCCATAAAAACGGTCAATTTCAATATTACGCTTTTATTAGAGTAGATAGTAAATATTATTGTACGTATCTTTTGGGGCATATGTGTGAAGATTGGTCTTCTCTAGGTCAGTGATCTCCAAAGTGCAACATATGTAATCCAGGGAGTATATCTGGTGCAGGAAGAAAATATTAAAACTCCCATTTATATAACTTCCAGTTTCATCTCTGTTGGGAATAAAGTAGATATAGAGAAGTAGCTAGAAGTTCATATTTTACTCTTATTCCTACGCATTACGTATATTCCTTGGGCTCCATTGTTTTTTAATCAGCAAATCTTGTCTCTGAGGGAAGAAACTTAAAATCCAATCACCACCACTAGGTGGAGCTGAGACATCAGCTGTAAAATCAACAAAGCTTGTCATTTCTGATTGGCTCAGTACTAGAAACACAAAAGTCAGAAGACCTTAGAGGCTGCAATTAATAACTAGTACTCAAAATAATGGTAAACACTTTAACTATTCAAACTAAAGGAACTTTAGAGACTTACATAACGGCTAATGAGACCAATTTATAACTATGCCAATTATATAGGATGTGACTTCAATTTTTTAAGGATGAAACAACCTAAAGTGATTGAAATAGCCTGTTCACTGGTACAGTACCCATCTTTGCATTAACTACCTACTTGTAGAAATTAGTTATTTTAACTATAAATTTTATAACATTTGTTACAATAGTTATGTTACTGTTATTATTCCACTATCTCATGGTTTAAATTATCATATGCTTTTCTGTAGTCATTATCTAATGTTTTTAAGTAGAGCAATTTCCTTTTCTCTAATATTTTTCTCAAGGTTAAATACTGTGTGTGCAGTTTGATTTTTGATCCATATGGCTCCTCTTCAGATAATTTTTCTGTACAGTTAGTAGAGTGGGTATCTTTTGGTTTGGCCTCCCCAGTGTCTATCCCTTTGTGAAGTAATAGCTTCCTGACTTTTCTTTGGAGAAACCCCTCTGCTCCATTCAGCTCCATTCATGTGGTTCAGGTGACTAAGGAGAATATTATCTTTTCCTGATGCAGGGATGGACATGTGGACCAATCTAGACCATGGTGGGCATTGTCAGACTTTTATTGGTGCTATTAACAAGTTCTCATCTTTTGAAATGAAAAGTTCCATGACACCTGTGAGCTTCAGTTTCCAGGGCCATTTCTCCATCCACATACTAGTGGAGGTAAGGGCAGCCAACATAGAGGAAAAGCAAAGCTGAAACAAAGATTCTGATGACATTTAAGCTCTTGGCTCCATACAGGCTGTCCCCAAAATGTCTGTAGATTCTATTACATTCTGAAAATGAAATGCATTTTGATAAACACTTTATAATTATTCAAAGTGTATAGTTCTGGCCAGTTGCTCAGTGGTTAGAGAGTCGGCCCGCGGACTGAGGGTCTCGCATTTGATTCCAGTCAAGGGCAAGTACTTTGGTTGCAAGCTCGATCCCTGGCCAGTCTGGGCACATGTGGGAGGCAACCAGCCCATGTATCTCATATCAATGTTTCTTTCTGTGTGTCTCTCCCTCTCCCTTCCACTCTCTCTAAAAATTAATGGAAAAAATATACTCAAGTGAGGTTTAATAAAAACAAACAAAGTGTGTTTATATTTTTTTGAAACACCATTTATGTGTTCTATGTTAATCCTTAGAATTTCAGTTACATGAACTGATAAATTTCTCTTTTTATTGAAGCTGCTTTAATTGTTTGGCCATTACTTTCAGCTGAAAGAGTTCTGATTAAAACAGCCAAATAATTTTTTTCTTCAAAATATATCTGTTTAATGGAAGCAATGAATAAAATATTCTAAAATCTCCAATCATAATTTCTTATCTATTCATATCAAAAAACCCCTCATATTCATTTATATATTAACCATTTATTGAATGTATATTACATGTCAGGTACTGTGCTGATTTCAAGAAATTCATTGATGAATAGAACAAGCACAGCTTATGCTTGCATAGAGCTTATAGAAAAATGGAGAGATAAATATTAAATAATTAACTGTACAAATTGAGGTATGCTCTCTGCTAGTGTTATGAAGTGTAATACAGAGAGACCTGATTACCCACACACTTGAGACTGGGTGATCAGGGGGTCTGTGCCACTGGACCAGACAGGACACTATAAGGTCACTCTACCAAGACTGGGAGATATAGCAGCTCTATCTAATTCATAGAAACTAACACAGAGACACCCACAATGAGGAGACAAAGAAACATATCCCAACTGAAAGAACAGAACTCCAGAAAAAGAACTAATCAAAGACAAGCAAGAAATCTACTAGATGCAGAGTTCAAAATACAGGTTATAAGAATGCTAAAGGAACTTAGGAGAAGAACAGATTATCACAGTGGGAACTTCAACAAAGAGATAGGAAATATAACAATTGAGTTAGAAAACAGGCTCAATCTCCAGTGGAGGGGCATGCAGGATGCAGGTGATCAATTATTCTCTCTCATCAATGTTTCAGTCTATCTTTCCCTCTCTCTTCTTTTCTGAAGTCAATAAAAATATTTTTTAAAAAATAAAAGCTTCCCGATGGAGAAACAAGATGGCAGCATAAGGTAAACACCGTAAATGCAGCCGTGAACAACTATTTCAGAAAAACAACGAAAAGAACACACGGACACCACTCGCACCCACAGGAGGGCTGGCTGAGTGAAAATCCTACAACTAGAAAAGAGTCTGAGACTCAGAGGAGCAGCGGAAGCAAAGTACAGAATTACGGAGGCGCGCGCACGGGGCTCGGGGAGAGGGCCGGCGCCAGAGGACACGGTTCTTTTCCAAAAGGGAGAGAGCCACAAGTTCCCAGCGGCTCTGAACTCCAGTTCCAGGCGAGTTTCTGAGGACCCAGGTGCCCGGAGAAGGGGGACTGACTGGCACCGGGAGGAAATCCAAAGCGGGTTTCTCTCAGCGTTGCTTGCAGCAATTATCGTGGGACACAGAGACCTGGTGTCTCTCAGCGCAGGGCTGAGAAGCGCCATAGCTATTTGCTCCACCCTGCCCTGCAAACTCCCCGAGGCCCCACCCCTCCCAAGCTGCATCAGAGGCTTTTGCATATAAAAGACTGAGTAGCCTAAGGCAAAGGCTTAATCAACACCTCCTTAAAGATACAGGAGCCAGCCTAACCCAGTGACCAGAGTGGGACTAACCTAAACAAAACAGATCCACAAGGAACACACTCGGGGCAGATGCAGTGAGCATAAAAGCCCCACTGAAACAACTCTTGCCCCATAAGGGTGTCTCCAGCACAGAAGTTCCCCCACTGTAGACACAGCTGACTCTCATAACCAAGTGGTTTAGAGGTTAATTCCTCGCAGTGATCGCCTAAATCAGAAAGGGAAGCAGCCAAAATGCGGAGACAAAGAAACAGGTCACAAATGACAGAGATGGAGGAAAGAAAACGACAGGATACAGAGTTCAAAACCACGGTTATTAGGTTTTTCAAGAAATTTCTAGAGACTGCCGATAAATTTAGTGAGATCCTCAATGAATCTAATGAGACCCTCAAGGATATGATAAAGGACCAACTAGAAATTAAGCATACACTGAATGAAATAAAGAATATTATACAGACATCCAACAGCAGACGAGAGGATCGCAAGAAGCAAGTCAAAGATATGAAATATGAAGAAGCAAAACCCACCCAGCGGGAAAAGCTAAAAGAAAAAAGAAAAGAAGAAAAAAGAAAAAGGATCAAAAAGTATGAAGATAGTGTAAGGAGTCTCTGGGACAACTTCAAGCGCACCAACATCAGAATTATAGGGGTGCCATAAGAAGAGCAAGAGCAAGATATTGAAAACCTATTTGAAGAAATAATGACAGAAAACTTCCCTCACCTGGTGAAAGAAATAGACTTCCAAGTCCAGGAAGCGCAGAGAACTCCAAACAAAAGGAACCGAAGGAGGACCACACCAAGACATATTATAATTAAAATGCCAAGAGCAAAAGACAAGGAGAGAATCTTAAAAGCTGCAAGAGAAAAGCAGTTAGTTACCTACAAGGGGGCACCCATATGACTGTCAGCTGATTTCTCAACAGAAACCTTGCAGGCCAGAAGGGAATGGCAAGAAATATTCAAAGTGATGAATAGCAAGAACCTACAGCCTAAATTACTTTACCCAGCAAAGCTATCGTTCAGAATTGAGGGTCGGATAAAGAGCTTCACAGACAAGAAAAAGCTAAAAGAGTTCATCACCACCCAACCAGTATTATATGAAATGCTGAAAGGTATCCTTTGAGAATGAGGAAGAAGAAAAAGGAAAGTAAAAATTATGAACAACAAATATATATCAACGAGTGAATCTA
>PVJC01045666.1:0-13710 GCA_004026665.1 Murina feae
TGTGTATCCTGCTTTGCTTTCTTTTATTTATGTGTATGCATTTCACTGAATCTATAACCACCTTTTTCCCATTTATTAAGGCACTGTTTATTTTTTCCACCTTTATTGAGAACTAATTGATATACACCACTGTAAAAGTTTAAGTCAGATAACACAACGGTTTGATATACCTACATTGTGAATTGATTACCACATTGGGTTTAGGTAAAATCCATCAAAGATGTGACAAACCAAAATTGAAATCAGTAATGTAATGTGCGCTATTTTTTTTTCTTCAAAGCCAAACCCAAAATTCTTACTATTACAAAAATATTGTGCTCTTTGCAAAATTGAGCTTCACTTGGAACTAAAGTGCAGGGTGTGGTGGGTCTGCAGCCTGGGGCTCTACTGCCCTGACCTCTTGCACTTGACCCTGTGCCTGTTGACATGCAGTTCCTTTCTCCTTCCAGACTTCAAATGAGGCTGGTGCTGGATGTGCTGCCCTTACTGGATGGGCTCCACAGTCTGTCTTCCAACCACTGAGTGGCAGAGGTGAGAGCACACAGTGTAAGCCTGTGGAGCACATGGAATTCAGACCTCACTTCAGCTCAGCAACTCCGGGGGTGATCTCAGCAACAGCGTGCACAGAGCCTATGCTGGCCTCTGTGGTGTGAGGTCTGTGTGGGCCAGATCACCCACAGCTCCTCTCCACCTGCATCTCAGCCACATTTCTGGTCCTTCTGCTAGAAGCAGAAGGTTCTGTCAGAACCTTAGACTCCTCTCCCCCCATGAGCTGTGTAGAAGTTTCATAGAACAGCACGTTTTTCAGGGAAAACTGGCAAGACAAAAAGAAGAAAAAAAGTAAGCAAGAGTCACCTCCATGCCAGGTTCCCATTTTCCCAGGTCCTCACCAGACATGGGTTTTTCTTCAGCATTTGAAGGGCTTATGCCCAGGCCATGGCTTTAGAGCCAGGCCAGGAGAGAAGAGGGAAGGGGCCAGGGCAGCCCCCACTCTGGCTTCCACAGGCCCCTTGTCCAGTTCTCTCTCACTCATTCCCGTCCTGCTCACAGAGCAGTGCTAACACTCACTGCTTTTAAGACAAATCATCTCACCTCCATGCTGGTCACTCCTCAAGATCTTACTTCGAACCCCAGTCTGTCCACTGCTGCTTTCTCTTTGGAGTCTGCAGTTACTCATCTGTCTGAGACCATGCTTTTCATCATGGGGTGGACAGCAGGCCACCGACCTGCTCTATCTTGGTGGGTCCAGAATGATGTGTTCTGTTCTTTTGAAAAGAAGAAAAGGAAGGAAGAATATGGGTCTAGACACCAAGTAGCCGTTGTATAAAAATGCATGGACGGTGAGGTTTTTTTTACTCTTAGTACTTTGAAGAGCTATGTGGATTGATATGAGGTGATGTTATTTTATTGTCCTCCCTGGATGTGCTTCCTGAAGAAGGTGACTGAGTTAGCTGGCTGCACAGATACAGGAACAACAGGGAGAGTGTGCTGTAGTATGTACCAAGAGGCAAGGTGTTCTTGCTGTTCGGCGTTTCTGACCCTATCTCACCATGTGAGTCAAGTCTGGCCAGAGGCAAGGACAGTCACAAGCAGCTCCTGGCAGGCCTGCCTGACACCACTTGTCTGTCTGACCTCTACAACATTGGTCTGAGCTCAGTGCCAGCTGAATCTCCAAGCCAGAGGTGCCTGGAGCCCTGGGTCAATGTGTGGAGAGGATGAGCTTTGGCTCCCTGACCCAAATCGTGGACCATGCAGAGCAAGATTTTATTGGGTTCAGACACTGAAAATTTCGTCATGACAGCCCACACTATTACTGTAAAGATACAGTCTTCGATGACCAATTAGAACCTCCCCAACTGGACCACAGAGTAAGGTGTCAGACCTTTGATGAGTGTGTTCCATCTGTCATCTTCGTTTAACCCCTTAAAAATGGGGAGGTGTTGATTTCACTCACCAGCATTAGCTTTTCCATCTCCCAGTCACGTTGATAGGTAAATTGGAGCCATCTCTGGAAGGAGAGTGGCAAAAAGTATTATTTTTACCATAATTTTGAGGACAACCCTGCTGAGTACTCAGAGAAAAATTATTTATTCTTCCTGACCTTTAACGGACCATAGGGATCTTTTCTGCAGTTGAGATCTGTAGGTGATTAAAGGCACATGCTTGCAACCACAATGCTGCCTTCTTTCATCCTTCTACTTGGGTAGAGTCACTCCTGGGCCCTGTGCCCAGGACCCAGCCAATACCCTGAGAAGTAAATCTGCTCTGTCGATGGGACCCTGGTCCAGCATTCCTGGAATGGCACAGCATGACCATCCTTGTCACGTGGTGGATGTGGTTTAATGAAGCAGAGGGTCACTGTGGGATGACTGTGCGGCCCGTATTATGTTTGTGAGATGGTTAAAGGTTTGGAAGCTCCCTTAAGAAACCAGGTGGTACAGTGAAGGAGCTATTCCCCAGAGTGATCACCTTAGAAGTGGCTGCAACACAGCAGCTGTACAAAAAGCTGTGGAAGTTCCGTGATGGAATATGAATGTAGCACTGAAGGTCACTGGTCTGGATGGTGGCCCTCAATCCCACTGACCACCAGTTCCCATGGGCAATTCCTTATACTCAGCCCAGACTCAATGGGGAAGAGTCTATTTAGGTTCTTTGTTCATTTTTAAATATGATTATTTTTTTATGATGTTGAGTTTTATATGTTCTTCATAAATTTTGAATATTAAGCCCTTATCAGATGTTCCATTGGCAAATATGTTCTCCCATTCAATGGGTTATCTTTTGATTTTGTGGATGGTTTTCTTTTCTGCACAACTTTTTAGTTTGATGTAGTACCATTTGTTCAGGTTTTCTTTTGTTTCTCTTGCCCAAATAGATATATCAGAATAAAAAATATTGCTATGAAAATGTATCACCTCTCTTTTCTTCTACAATTTTTATGGTTTCAAATCGAATTTTCATGTCTTTAACCCATCCTGAGTTTATTCTTCAATATGGTTTTAAGAAGGTAGTCTGCATACATTTATTTTTCTACATCTCTCTCCAATTTTTCCCAATAGCGTTTATTGAGTGGACTGTTTACCACATTGTATGTTCTTGTGTCCTTTGTCAAAATTAATTGACCAAAAATGTATGGGTTATTTCTGGGCTTGTTATTCTGGTCCAATGACCTTTAGGTCTATTTTATGCCACTACCATGCTACATGTGTTACTATAGCCTTGTTGTATAATTTGTTATCAGGTAGCATGATTCCTCCAACTTTGTTCTTTTTTTCTCAAGATCATTGTGGCTTTTGCTTTGGTTCTATTAATTTGTTTTGGGTTTGTGTGTGTGTGTGTGTTGGGATTTTTGTTTTTGTTTTGTTTTGGTGTTTTTTTGTATTTTGATAAAATATTTGTGATATTTGTTGTAGCTGTTTGAAATATACATTGTACATTTTAATGTTGATACTTCTTATCTTTGAAATTCATATATGCTTTTACTTATTTGTATCTTCTTTAACTTCTTCCTTCCATCCTTTTATTTCATTTTCCGTCTTTCTTTTTCTTTCTTTCTTTCTTTCTTTCTTTCTTTCTTTCTTTCTTTCTTTCTTTCTTTCTTTCTTTCTTTCTTTCTTTCTTTTTCTTTCTTCTTTCTTTCTTTTCTTTCTTTTCTTTCTTTCTTTCTTTCTTTCTTTCTTTCTTTCTTTCTTTCTTTCTTTCTTTCTTTCTTTCTTTGTTCTTTCTTTCTTTCTTTCCTTCTTTCTTTCTTTCTTTCTTTCCTTCCTTCCTTCCTTCTTTCTTCATGATCTTTATTACATTGAGGTGTATTTTCGCTATTCACACTTTGCTTAGCGTTGTTTCAATGAATAGGTGCTGTGTTTTGTTGAATGTTCTTTTGCATTTATTGTTATAACCTTGTGATTTTTTTTCTTTATTTTGTTTAAGCTGTATCAGGTTTTCCATGTGCAAATACTGTACCTTGCATCCCCAGAATCAATCCGACTTCATCATTGTGGGTAATCTTTTGAATCTATTACTGAATCCAGTTTGCCAACATTTTGTTGAGGATTTTATCATCTATGTTCATCAGGGATATTGGCCTATAATTTTCTTTCTTTGTAAAGTCTTATTCTGGTTTGGGGATTAGAATAATGCTGGACTCCAAAATTAAATTCCCTTGTCTTGAGTGTTTTGGATGAGTTTGAGGATCACAGGTATTAATTCTTCTCTGAATGTTTGATGAAACACACTGTGAAGCCATCCAATCCAGCACCTGCCTTTGTTGAGAAATGGTTTCTTCTTTTAATCCTCACCAAGGATATATTTTAGAATGAATTTTTTTGAGAAGATGGAGTGAGGGGGAGAGGGAAGGGAAAGAGAGAGAGAGAGAGAGAGAGAGAGAGAGAGAGAGAGAGAGAGAGAGAGAGAGAGGAGACACACACATCAAATGATTGTCGTACACAAATGGATACCTCAACAGGGGGCAGGGGAGAACCTGCAATGTAGGTAGGTGCCCTTGACTGGGTATTGAACCCATGATCCTTTGGTGTATGGATCATAGCTCTAACCACAGACACAGAATGGCCTGTGCTTCATTGACCTCTTGTTTGTTGTTGTTTTTGTTTGTTTGCTTGTTTTGTTTTTTTTTTCTTGTTTGGTTATTTCTGCTGTGATCTTTATTATTTTTTTTAATTCTCTCAGTTTGTGGTGTCTTTGTTTTTCTTTTTCACTAGTTTCTCTAAGTGTAAAGTTAGATGATGTACTTCAGACTTTTCTTGTTTCCTGAGGTAGGCCTGTGATGTTATAAATTTCCTTCTTAGGATTGCTTATTCTGTGTTGCATACAGTTAGGATTGTTGTACTCTCTTTTCCACGTGTTTCACCGTATTATTTCATGATTTCCTTGATCTAATTGTTTACCACTCATTGTTTAGTAACATGTGAAATAGCCTCCAAAACTTTCTGTGTTTTACAGTTTCTTCTTTTTTTCTGTTTTACTCTAAAAAAAAAACCCTACAATTACTAAATTTTTATTGGGGCCAGTTAAATGTAAGATTTAGAGTTTTAACCACAGTTAAGTATACATTAAGTATATTGACGGTTAATTCTCACCACCATGAATCTCCAGATATTTATTTATTTATTTATTTATTTATTTATTTATTGCTTTTCATTGCTTTTATTTCTCTGTTAATAACTTTATTGGGGCAGGGTGCCTTTGGGTGTGCACAATTTCATAATAGATCACCTGTATATGATTTTTTTCTAATTAACATCTAGTTTTATACTGTTATGATTAGAAAAGATTCTTGATATGATTTCAATCTTCCTAAGTTTACTGAGACTGTTTTTGTGCCCTAACATATGGTCTAGCTAGATAATGTTGCACGTCCACTTGAAAAGAATGTATATTCTACTGGTTCAGAGTGAAATGCTCCGAAGGTACCAGGTAAACCCACTGGATCTAGTGTGTTGTTTAAGGCCACTCTTTCCGTCTTGATTTCCTGTGTGGAAGATACAGCCATTGAGGCCAAGGGGGTATTAAAATTCCCTACTATGGATGTACTATTGTTGAACTCTCCATGGATGTTCATAAGGATTTGATTTACACATTTAGGTGTTCTAATGTTCAGGAAATACATGTTTGCAAGGGTTCTATCCTCTTGTTGGATTGCTCCCTTTCTCATTATGTGGCATCCTTCTTTATGGCTCAATATAGCCTTTGTTTTAAAGTTTCTTTTGTCAGCTATATGGATTACCTGCAGAGCTTTTTATTCATTTGTATTTGCCTTAAATATCTTTTGCCATCTCCTTGCTTTTTTGTCTGTATATCTTTTATTCTGAGGTAGGTTTCTTGTGACTGCATATATATATATGGTTTTTGTTTTCTTATGGATTCAGCTACTCTGTCTTTTAATTGCAGCAGTTAAGCCACTTACATTTAAAGTGATTATTCATAGATATGTTTTATGCTTTTAACTCTATTTCCATTTCATTCCTACTTGATAGCTCTTATACTAATGGTTGGGTGGTAACACGTTTCTTATGGTGTTTCCTCTCAGGGAAGCTCTTTATTTCTCCATCTTTTTTAAATGACAACCTTGCTGGGTAACGTAGTGTTGGTTGAAGGTCATAACTTTTCAATACTTTGAATATTTTGTGCCAGTGCTTACTGGCCTGGTATGTTTCTGTAGAGAAATAAGCTGACAATATTCAGGGAGCTTCCTTGTAGGTAACTGACTCTCTTTCTTTTGTTGCTTTTAGGATGTCTTATCTTAAGGTTCAAGTTGGAGGTGAAAAAAAAAGATGTCTTGTCTTTATTCTTTGTCATTTTAATTATGATGTACCTTGGTCTCCGGCCCTTTTTGATTCACCTTGTTTGGGACTGTGTGTTTCCTGGACTTGTGTGTCTTTTCCTTCACCAGGTTGGGGAAGTGCTTGACCCATCCTTTCTTTTAATAGGCTGTAGTCCCTTAAGCTTTCTTTTCTCCTTCTACTCTTATAATGTAAATGTTATTATGCTTCATGTTGTCCCAAAATGTCCCTTAAACAGTCCTCATTTTTAAAAATCATTTTTTTTTTCTATTTGCTGCTTTTGTATTTTGTGACCTTGTCTTCCTAATCACTAATTTGATTCTCTGCTTCATTCAACTGTTTATTTCTTCTAGTGTATTCTTCATTGCTGAGGTTGTACTCTCTATTTCTGACTGGATCTTTTTATAGGGCTTAAATATTCTTTTTCATGCCTTCTATCAGTTTTCAAGTTCCCACTGATTTCAGCCATTCTTTGCCTAACTTCTATTAACATCCTTACAACCATTATTAAACACACACACACACACACACACACACACACACACACACACACACACACACACCCTGTATCTGGTATATTGCTTGCCTTCCCTTCATTTACCATTTTTTTGGATGTATTTCCTGTTTTTTAATTTGGGGCATGTCTCTTTGCATTTTGTCTGTCTCTGTGTGTCTGTTTCTTTGCATTAGGATCCAATTCTTGGTAGTGTGGGTTTGTGTAGTAGGTGTCCTGTGGAACCCAGTGGCCCTATCTTCTTGATCACCTGAGTCCAGTGCTCCATGGTGTCCCATATGCATTATGTGAACCTTCCTGTGGTAGTTGATTCTTGATGGCTATGGGCCAATGCATGTATTGAGTTGATGCTTAGGCTAGTTGGCTGTGACCACAGTGAACTCTGTCTACAGTGTATGAGCTGCTGATAGGTGTTGACCATGTAGAGCGCAGTTCATCTCAGCAGGTTCTGGTGGTTGCCTTGATCTCTCTTTGAATTTGCTGTTTGTGAAGCTAACTGTATCCTGCTCTGATTGCTATGAAGCTGGCCACTGGGAGTGTTGATCCTGAATCTTCCTGGGGTTACGGGAGGACTCTGCTGCTGAACAATATCAGATGCTTTATGTGACTTGTCCAGGGCAATCTATTTGCTTCTACAAAGCATTTCACAATTTTTTGTAATGCCCTCTGCTGAGGCCACGTGAGCACATGAAGGTCTAAGCAAGGCACCAAGCTGGCTTTAGCTAGCATTGAGCCTCCCGGACAGGTCAGCAAAAGTCCCAGAGCACACCATGTTCTACCTCTCTGTCTGGGTGCCTGTTAGTCTCAGTTAATGAAAGAGTCTCTGGAAGCACTCAAGTTGCATGAGGTAGATTCTCAGAGAGTCCCCAGGCAGAGGGAGTGGTGTTCACCTGATTGATTCAGATTAAGCTCACAGTCAATGTTGGGTCTGAGGCCACTCAGCAAATGTTCCAGAGTATACCAGCTGCAGTGCACGCCAAGGCTGAAATTCATGTTCTCAGTTTATTCTAAGCTGAAACTGATGTTTTCATTTTAGACCAAGGCTGAAACACATGGAACCAGTATTCTAAGATGAAACTCGTGTTTTCAGTGTATGACGAGGCTGAAACACGTGTTTGCAGTGTTCGCGAAGGCTGAAACAGGTGTTCCCAGTATATTCTCAGGTGAAATTCATGTTCCCAGTGACTTCTAAGCTGAAACTCCTGTTTCCAGTGCACCTGAAGCCTGAAACGCCTGTTTCCTGTGTATTCCAAGGTTGAAACACATGTTACCAGTGTATTCTAAGCTAAAACTTGTCTTTCCAGTGAACTTCAAGGCTATAACACATGTGGCCAGTATATTATAAGCTGAAACTCGTGTTTGCAGTGTACTCCAAGGCTGAAACACAGGTTCGCATTGTATTCTAGCTGAAGCTCATGTTTCCGGTGTACGCCAAGGATGTAACACATGTGCCCAGTGTATTCTAAGCTGAAACGCGTGTTTCCAGTGTTCACGAAGGCTGAAACAGGTGTTCCCAGTATGTTATCAGCTGAAACTCATGTTCCCAGTGACTTCTAAGCTGAAACACATGTTTCCAGTGTACTCCAACGCTGAAACACATGTTTCAGTGTATTCTAAGCTGAAACGTGTGTTTCCAGTGTACTTCAAGGCTGAAACACATGTTCGCTTTGTATTATAAGCAAAAACGGGTGTTTCCAGGGTACTTCAATGCTGATACACTTGTTCCCAGTGACTTCTAAGATGAAACACGTGTTTTCAGTGTACTTCAAGGTTGAAACACATGTTCACATTGTATTCTAAGCTGAAATGCGTGTTTCCAGTGTACTCCAAGGCTGAAATTCATGTTCCCAGTATATTCTGAGCTGAAACTTGAGTTTTCAGTGTATGCTGAGGCTGAAACACGTGTTCCCAGTGTATTCTAAGCTGAAAATCACGTGTTCAGTGTATGCCAAGGCTGAAACACCTGTTCCCAGTGTATTCGTTGCTGAAATTCCTGTTTTCATTGTAAGCCAATGCTCAAACACATGTTCCTGGTTTATGATAAGCTGAAAGGCCTGTTTTCATTGTATGCCCAGGTTGAAACAGGTGTTCCCAGTGTATTCTCAGCTGAAATTCATGTTCCCAGTGACTTGTAAGCTGAAACTCGTGTTTCCAGTATACCTGAAGCCCGAAACGCGTGTTTCAAGTGTACTCCAACGCTGAAACACATGTTTGCATTCTATTCTATGCTGAAACTCGTGTTTCCAGTGTACTCCAAGGCTGAAAAACATGTCTTTCAAGTGAACTTCAAGGCTGAAACACATGTTGCAAATGTATTCTAAGCTGTAACGCATGTTTCCAGTGTACTCCAAGGCTGAAACACATGTTCACTGTGTATTCCAAGCTGAAATGTGTGTTTCCCGTGTATTCCAAGGCTAAAACACATGTTCCCAGTGTATTCTACTGTGAAACGTGTGTTTCCAGTGTATTCCCAGGCTGAAACACATGTTCGCATTGTACTCTAAACTGAAAGTAGTGTTTCCAGTGTACTGCAAGCCTGAAACACATGTTCGCTGTATATTCTAAGCTGAAATGCGTGTTTCCAGGGTATTCCAACACTAAAACATATGCTCCCTGTGTATCCTATGCTGAAACCTGTGTTTCCAGTGTACTCCAAGGCTGAAACACATGATCTCAGTGTATTCAAATCTGAAACCCATGTTCCCAGTGACTTCTAAGCTGAAACTCCTGTTAGGAGTGTACCTCAAGGCTGAAAAGCTTGTTTCCAGTGAACGCCAACGCTGAAACAAATGTTCCCAGTATATTCTAAGCTGAAACTCGTGTTTTCAGTGTATACCGAAGCTGAAACACGTGTTTCCTCTGTATTCTAAGCTGAAAATCATGTTTCCAGTGTTTGCTAAGACTGAAACAGGTGTTCCCAGTATATTCTCAGCTGAAACTCATGTTCCCAGGGACTTGTGAGCTGAAACTCCTGTTACCAGTATACCTTAAACCTGAAACGCGTGTTTCCAGTGTACTCCAAGGCTGAAACATAGGTTCCCAGTATATTCTAAGCTTAAACTCGTGCTTTCTGTGTGCTCCAAGGCTGAAACACATGTTCCCAGTATATCCTAAGCTGAAAATCCTGTTTTCAGTGTATGCTGGGGCTGAAACAAGTGTTCCCTCTGTATTTTAAGCTGAAAATCGTGTTTCCAGTGTATATGAAGGCTGGAACAGATGTTCCCAGTATATTCTCAGCTGAAACTCATATTCCCAAGGACTTCTAAGCTGAAACTCCAATTTTCAGTTTACCTCAAGCCTGCAACGCCTGTTTCCAGTGTAATCCAAGTCTGAAACACAGGTTCAAATTATACTCTAAGCTGAAACTTGTCTCTACGGGGAACTTCAAAGATGAAACACATGTTGCCAGTGCATTCTAAGCTGAAACTGGTGTTTGCAGTGTACTCCAAGTCTGAAACACAGGTTCGCATTGTATTCTAGATGAAGCTCATGTTTCTGGTGTACATCAAGGCTGTAACACATGTGCCCAGTGTATTTTAAGCTGAAATACGTGTTCCCAGTGTACTCCAATGATGAAACACATGTTCCCAGTGTATTCTAAGCTGAAACGCATGTTTCCAGTGCTCACAAAGGCTGAAACAGGTGTTCCCAGTATATTCTCAGCTGAAACTCATGTTCCCAGAGACTTCTCAGCTGAAACGCGTGTTTCCAGTGTACCCCAATGCTGAAACACATGTTTCAGTGTATTCTAAGCTGAAACGCGTGTTTCCAGTGTACTTCAAGGCTGGAACACATTTTTGCATTGTATTCTAAGCAGAAACGCATGTTTCCAGGGTACTTCAACGCCGATACACTTGTGTCCAGTGTATTCTGACCTGAAATGCGTGTTTCCAGTGTACTCCAAGGCTGAAACACATGTTCGCATTGTATTCTAAGCTGAAACTTGTCTTTCCAGTGAACTACAGGCTGAAACACATTTTGCCAGTGTATTCTAAGCTGAAACTGTTGTTTTCAGTGTACTCCAAGGCTGAAACACATGTTTGCATTGTATTCTAAGTAGAAACACGTGTTTTCAGTGTATTCCAAGGCTGAAACATATGTTACCAGTATATTCTATGCTTAAACTTGTGTTTTCAGTGTACTCCAAGGCTGAAACACATGTTTCCAGTATATCCTAAGCTGAAACTCCTGTTTTCAGAGTATGCTGAGGCTGAAACAATTGTTGCCTCTGTTATCTAAGCTGAAAATTATGTTTCCAGTGTATATGAAGGCTGGAATAGATTTTCCAGTATATTCTCAGCTGAAACTCATATTCCCAGTGACTTCTCAGCTGAAACACCTATTTTCAGTTTACCTCAAGCCTGAAATGCGTGTTTCCAGTGTAATCCAAGGCTGAAACCAAGTTCAAATTATATTCTAAGCTGAAACTTGTATTTACAGGGAACTTCAAAGATGAAACACATGTTGCCAATGCATTCTAAGCTGAAACTGGTGTTTGCAGTGTACTCCAAGGCTGAAACACCGGTTCACATTGTATTCTAGCTGAAGCTCATGTTTCCGGTGTACGCCAAGGTTGCAACAAATGTGCCCAGTGTATTTTAAGCTGAAATGTGTGTTTCCAGTGTACTCCAATGCTGAAACACATGTTCCCAGTGTATTGTCAGCTGAAATGTGTGTTTCCAGTGTTCGCGAAGGCTGAAACAGGTGTTCCCAGTATATTCTCAGCTGAAACTCATGTTCCAGTGACTTCTAAGCTGAAACGTGTGTTTCCAGTGTATTCCAATGCTGAAATACATGTTTCTAGTGTATTCTAAGCTTAAACGTGTGTATCCAGTGTACACCAAGGCTGAAACACATGTTCCCAATATATTCTAAGCTTAATCCCGTGTTTTCAATTTATGCCGAGGCTAAAACATGTGTTTCCAGTGTATTCTAAGCTGAAAATCATGTTTCCAGTGTTTGTGAAGGCTGAAACTGGTGTTCCCAGTATATTCTCAGCTGAAACTCATGTTCCCAGTGACTTCTATGTTGAAACTCCTTTTTCCAGTGTACCTGAAGCCTGAAACCCGTGTTTCCAGTGTACTCCAATGCTAAAAAAAATATTCGAATTGTATTCTAAGGTGACTCCCATGATTCTAGTGTAGTCCAACGCTAAAACACATGTTGCCAGTGTATTCTAAGCTGAAACGCCAGTTTCCAGAGTATGCCGAGGCTAAAACACGTGTCTCCAGGGTATTCGAAGCTGATACACATTGCCAGTGTATTCTAAACTGAAACGCCAGTTTCCAGTGTACTCCAAGGATGAAACACATGTTCACATTGTACTCTAAACTGGAAGTCTTGTTTTCAGTGTACTGCAAGGCTGAAACACATGTTCACATTGTATTCTAAGGGTAAACGTGCATTTCCAGTTTACGCCAAGGCTGAAACACATGTTCCCAGTGTATTTGAATCTGAAACTCATGTTCCCAGTGGCTTCTAAGCTGAAACTCCTGTTAACAGTGTACCTCAAGGCTGAAAAGCGTGTTTCCAGTGTACACCAAGGCTGAAACACATTTTCCCAGTATATTATATGCTGAAACTCGTGTTTTCAGTGTATACCGAGACTGAAACATGTGTTTCCAGTGTATTCTAAGCTGAAAATCATGTTTTCAGTGTTCCCAAAGGCTGAAACAGGTGTTCCCAATATATAGTCAGCTGAAACGCATGTTTCCAGGGACTTCTAAGCTGAAACTCCTGTTTCCAGTGTACCTTAAGCCTGAAACACGTGTTTCCAGTGTACTCCAAGGCTGAAACACATGTTCCCAATATATTCTAAGCCGTGTCCCGTGTTTTCAGTGCATGCCGAGGCTGAAACACGTGTTTCCAGTGTATTCTAAGCTGAAAATCATGTTTCCAGTGTTTGTGAAGGCTGAAACAGGTGTTCCCAGTATATTCTCAGCTGAAACTCATGTTCCCAGTGACTTCTATGCTGAAACTCCTTTTTCCAGTGTAGCTGAAGCCTGAAACCCGTGTTTCCAGTGTACTCCAAGGCAGGAAAAAAGGTTTGAATTCTATTCTAAGCTGAAACTTTTCTTTCCAATGAACTTCAAGGCTATAACACATGTTGCCTGTGTATTCTAAGCTGAAACTGGTGTTTACAGTGTACTCCAAGGCTGAAACACATGTTCGCATTGTATTCTTAGCTGAAATTCATGTTTGCAGTGTACGCTAAGGCTGTAACACATGTTGCTAGTGTATTCTAAGCTGAAACACGTGTTTCCAGTGTACTCCAAGGCTGAAACACATGTTCCCAGTTAATTCTAAGCTAAAACACGTGTTTCCAGTGTACTCCAAGGGTGAAACACATGTTCCAAGTGTATCCTAAGCTGAAACTCCTCTTTTCAGTGTATGCTGAGGCTGAAACAATTGTTACCTCTGTTGTCTAAGCTGAGAATTATGTTTCCAGTGTATACGAAGGCTGGAACAGATTTTCCAGTATATTCTCAGCTGAAACTCATATTCCCAGTGACTTCTCATTTGAAACACCTATTTTCAGTTTACCTCAAGCCTGAAACGCGTGTTTCCAGTGTAATCCAAGGCTGAAACACAGGTTCAAATTATATTCTAAGCTGAAACTTGTATTTACAGGGAACTTCAAAGATGAAACACATGTTGCCAGTGCATTCTAAGCTGAAACTGGTGTTTGCAGTGTACTCCAAGGCTGAAACACATGTTCCCAATATATTCTAAGCCGAGTCCCGTGTTTTCAGTTCATGCCGAGGCTGAAACACCTGTTTCCAGTGTATTCTAAGCTGAAAATCATGTTTCCAGTGTTTGTGAAGGCTGAAACAGGTGTTCCCAGTATATTCTCAGCTGAAACTCATGTTCCTAGTGACTTCTATGCTAAAACTCCTTTTT
>PVJC01045667.1:0-13628 GCA_004026665.1 Murina feae
TTAGAACATTAAACCCTTTTTAGTAGTCCCTATAACAATATTTACCTGGCTTATAAAATCACTTTGGTATTTTATTCCAGTTACAGTTGGAGGAAATTTTTCTAGCTTCCACCCAGGAGGAGGTATAAGCTAATTAAAGAACATCTTGAGAGTTTGGGAACCAATTTGATATGATGTTTCATCACCACCAATTTTAATGTAAATTAAAATTACATTATTTTAGAAAGAAGCAAAAATCCAGAGGAGATTTAAGCAATTTAGCTCAAAGAGAATTAGGATTATATTAATTTAAGTTGGTAATATGGGCACATTTAGTTGAAAATTGCAAATACTTTCTTAGAGCAGGGAAGATTTCCTATGACTGTATTTCCTTCTAGGTTAGATTTATTCATGCCTGAATTCAACAAGCAATTAGTGAGACTCTTCCAGGTGCCAAGCACAGAACTGGAAGCACCTGGGATTTTTTTTTTTTAAATCTATAATGACAGTATCTATTCTTCCAGTACAATGGGTTCCAAGTTCCGTAGGCATAAGAATCGCTTGGGTAGCTTCTTGGGCTTACCACAGAAATTCTGATTCATGAGGACGGGACTAAACATTTTCATTTTCATAGAGCACTTCAGATGATTCAAGTGCAAATGGGCTGAGACTCAGTATGAAGCAGGTTATTCTACAGCTAGACCTCATCAGCTAGTTGGAAAAAGAAAAAAAAAATACACATTTCAGGAGATCAAGGACACAGGATGGCAGGTTGGGATGAAGGGTGCCAAGGCTGAGGCAGAAAATCCAAATATGCGGGTGTCGGGAACAGATGGGACTGACATTTTCTGGGAGGCTGTGGCCGTGGGAAACTGGAGCTAGACAAATTAACAGTCCCAATTAGAGCACATAATAAGCCACAAGTCAGGGCAAAGCAATGATGGAGACCAAGCAGGAGCCACGGGAACCAAGGGCAGTCAAGAATCGCAGGTTTAAAAGCATAGAGGAGTACTAAGAAAGAGACCCTGATTTGGGTGGTAATTCAGTCTTATCCAAAAGTTCCTTACAAGCTTCCCACTGGGAAAGAAAGCAGTTTCTGAGTGAGGTTTGCAAGAAGAGGCAGAGAGGAAGGTAAAACACCTAAATGGAACCACAGAGCATGCTTCTCTGGCCTGAATTTAAATGCCTGGAAGTGTAGAAATGGCCATTTCACTGACTTAGCAACTAACCAGTAACCAAGGCAGGCTGAAGAACAGGGGTGACAGGAGAAAGTGAGAAATAGCCACTTCTTTTACATATACTGTCAGTCACCCCGGAGACACCGGGAACGCTGGGCTCTTAATGAATAAATAATCTTCCTGAAGGAAGATTTCAACCTTATGTATCAGTTTCTTTCTCTGCAAAAACAGGCATAAGAATAACACCTCACTCATATGGTGGTAGTAAGTATTACGCACATTAGATGTAAAACAGCTCCCTGCCTAGCCCACCGTTAGCACTCAAAGTAAACTTATTATTATTATTAACTCTGTTCTAGGCTTTCTCTTCTGTTTGTTTTGTTTTGTTTTGTTTTGTTTTTTGTTAATCCTCACCCAAGGATATTTTTCCTTTGATTTTTAGAGAGAGTGGAGGGGGAGGACACACAGAGAGAAACACCGATGTGAGAGAGACACACATGCCCTGACCCAGGGCAGGGATGGAGCCTGCAATTGAGGTACATGCTCTTGACCAGGAATCGAACTCCTGACCCTTCAGTCTGCAGCTTGATGCTCTATCCACTGAGCAAAACTGGCCAGGACTATAGTGCTTTCTTTAGCACCTGAGCAATATAGGCCACTATTGGCCATACCTGGGATTTTTCTGACACTTTGTTAAAATTTTAATCAGCCGTCGACTTAATTTGAGGATATTTTTCTATTAAAATGCCAGAAATTTTGTCGAATCCTGTCCTTTGAATATGGATCGTTCCCTCTCTTGTTGCTTTCGGCCCCATGGCGAGAGGTGGTCAATAGCTGGCATTTGTTGAGCTCTTTCCATGTGTTTGCTCCAGTATTTTATGATTTATATGAATAACTATGATTTTTCCTCACAAAAGCCACTTAAGTAAATACTACTGTTGGCCTTAAATAACACACAAGGAAACTGAGATTAAAATTTTAAAACTGTCTAACTTACCAACTGCCTTGTTTGTGTAGGATTTTCAGGCAGATCTCACTATCTCCTATTTCTGCACCTCATTTCGCATCTTTTTCTTTCTCTCTGCTTATCAGTCACCACTGTCATCAACCACACCGGAACATTAGCGAACACAGCGTCAGCCACCTGAGGCAGTGTAAGCTGACACCTTTAGTCTAAAGTCCAAAAAACCAGAGGGGGAAAAGAGAAGGATCCTTGCCAAGCCTGAGTTAGAATCCCAGCCTTCAACTGGTCAACTGTGGCCAAGAAAACTCAGAAAATATGGCAGATCCTTTGTTAATAGGCTGGAATGGAGGGCAGAACCATTCCTAGAGGAACTGGGGCTTCTTCCAAGAAGACGGGGTGTTGAACAGACCAAAAAATAGGTGTCCATGGCATCTGTCTGGGGCTATGCATTTCCCACACCCTCATTGCATTTTTAATATTTTGAACTCTTCACTTTTAATCATTAATATAATTGAGGTTTTTGCGGTGGTGGTGGTGGGGGGGCCTTGCTTCTTTCTAATAGTTTTCAAGGCAATATTTTGAATTGTTTCTTTGATAATTTTAACCCACTGGCCTAAAACTGATTAAACAAAGCAACCAGGCAATGAGAACTGGACCTGAGACAGGCCTTCTGGCTCCTCTTGGAGCACTTTTCTAGTAAAGTTGGGTAAGGTTAGCAGAGCTCAGTTCTCTTGAGAGAGGGTGAGCGTTGCAGGTGTTGTAACTAGTGATTACAGAGGAGGCACAGGGCTTGGTCCTTTGAGGGGGATCTTTTGGTTCTAATTAGCTGCTCTCCCCCTTCCTTCTACCATTGGACTTTTCTTTGATCTTAATTGTGTGTTGAAAACAACTGCAGCTAGAATGATATAAAACATTAAACATGTTAGTAAAAGGCATTTGATAAGATGAAAGTGTCAGTTCGCATTCAGTAGCTCTGGCCAGTTTTCCTTCTTCTATGCAAGATGGGATGCTTGGCATCTGTTCACTTTATTTTTGCATATAAATGTGAGTTTAGGGCAAGAGGAAACCAGTATTAACCTAAACTCCACCTCAAAATTTGGACATATGACAAAACTGTTTCTAAATCAGTTGTGGACAATTTCTACAATAGAACCAATGATACTTTGCCCTCCTCCAAAACCTAAAAAGCATAACAAATGCAAATATGAAGAACTGGTAACATTTCTTAAAACTTTAAAAATTGGTATAAGTGTATTTTAAATGAGAATAATTCCTCTGATTTAAAAACAAACAAACAGCTAGTTCAAGTTTTAGAGCAACTTATGTGTTATAATTATTCAATGGTTTTAATAACTTGGCATTGTTCCTTAAGTGGAGGCATTATTGCTTAATTGTAGATGAGTCATTTCCCCAGTCCTAAGCAATTAATCAGAGTTTCCTAAACTTGCCTAAAATAGAAACCACTACTAGGAGTTTTGTCAAACATACAGAGTCCTGGGCCTACCCCAGACCTATTAAATTAGAATTTCTAGAGAAGGCCCATGGGGATCAGTATGTCCATTAAGCATCACAGGTGCATCTTATTAGCAGGTGTGGGGAAATACTGTTTGTATTCCTCAGGCAGTGACATAAACTCTTTGAATTACTATTTTATCGAGTGACCAGAATAGAGTTTTATCAAGGAAAGGACTGGGATATTAAGAAGCATTCATGAACGGATGGACTACAAACCGAAGCATGTCCTATTTTATGTAAATACATCTTATTATCTGAAAGAAATACCGTGTATTTATATATTTTCCTTTATGAATGCAGGGACAGCAGTATATTTTATTCCTTCCATAGAAAACCAAAGATTATATTCATTACTGCCTTAAAAAAAGAGCATAAAGAGGAAAATATCTCTTATTGAACACCTCACCATACAACAGGCATGATCCTGATGGTTTACATAAGTTATTTCTCTAAATATTTTTCTTTTCTTTTGATAATTCTTTATTGTTGATATTTCTCTGAATCTTAAGAAATCATTGGTGGTGTATTTTATTTCCATTTTATAGATGCAGAAACTGAGGTCACTCAGTGTGCAAGCTAGACAGGGGGGCAAATTCACCAAGTACACATTCTTACCATGATACTAGACTTTAGAGTTTACATTGCAAGCTAAGGATTTCAAATTCACTGGACAGAATAATCATGTGTTTGGGAAAATTTATTCTCTACAGGCCAAAAACAAAGGGGGGTAATTTTTCATGTATTTGGGCTGACTTGGAAAGGGAAGAAAGAGCAGAGTTCAAATCTGATGGCCTCTTATAGATTGACTAGAGGCCCAGTGCACAACATTTGTTCACTGAGGCGGGGGAGGGGGGGGCGGTCCCTCAGCTGGGCCTGTGCCCTCTTGCAGTCTGGGTCCCCTTGGGGACTGGTGGCTTAGGGGGAGCAGGTCTAAGCTGACAGACGGACATTCCCCAAGGAGTCTTTAGCACTGCCAGTGAGGGGGGAGAGGCTCCTGCCACTGCCACTGTGCTTGCCAGCTATAAGCCTGGCTTCTGGCTGAGCAGCGCTCCCCCTGTGGGAGCACACTGACCACCAGAGGGCAGCTCCTGCATTGAGCATTTGCCGCCTGGTGGTCAGTGTGCGTCATAGTGACCAGTCATTCCACTGTTTGATCGATTTGCATATTAGCCTTTTATTATTTAGGATAAGCCACTTTTCTCCTTAAAAAATAACTACCAAAGGAAAAATGAAAAAAGTAAATGAAGTTATAAATCTAGATGTGTAATATGTGATATATATATATATATATATATAGAGAGAGAGAGAGAGCCCCCCCCAAATGTATACACACTTAACAGCTGATAGCTCAATTGATGTTTCTTTTCAGGTTAACCCATTGAAATGAATAATTATTCAAAGTGTGCACACATTTTTTGGGGACACTATATACACACACACACACACACACACACATATCTTTGGAAACAAATTTTTACTCCAATTCATTTTCTTTCTTAGTCCCGCATGCTGTTTATGCTGGTTGAAGTGGTTGTAGCCAGAAACAAAAATGCCCCCAGCCTTGGGATTTCTTGTTTAAAAAACCCTTTTTTCAAAGGGTTTGTTTTCTTAGACTTGGAAGCTGTTGAAAGTGACCAGATGGATAGCCTTGGAAGCTGTTTATCTGCAGAGGAGAGCAGGTGTAGATGGGGCATCCCACGCAGCACAGCTTCAAACTCATGCCCTCCTGGGTGACAGCTAATATTAAGTTGGGAAGTTAAGAGGACTCCCTGAAATAAAAGTGGGCACTACAAGTCAGCAGCACATTCCTTTCCTGTCACCATTGTTGATACTACAGGCTAAGACCCTCCCATCCAATACTCCTTAAAGTCCGATATTAAGGAGGATATTGGAGGATCCAGTGCAGTGTGGGAATGCAGGATGAAGGGCGAGAGTAGGTGACAGAGTAGGGAGGATGGTGAAAAATTGTCTGAAGTTGCGCTTTCATACAATGCTATCTGCATTTTGTGATGTCTTTTCTGTGTAAGTATGTGGGAGAGACCAAAACATCATTCAAATAATGGCCCTAGCCTTACTGAGTTGCTGAACCAAAAGTAGTATTCACCTTTTACCAGACTTCTTGTTTTATGAGAAAATATATTATTTATGCCATTATTACTTGGGTTCTCCTTTATTTGTGGCAGAAACATTCATTCCTAACTGAATCAGGAGGAGAAAGAGAACTGGAAGAAGTTTGTATGAAACAGACACTGAATAAACCACGTTAAAAATCAATAGCAGTGTCTGGCACATAGTAAGTGCTCAATAAATATTTTAGAAAGAAATGCGGATAGACATATGAATCTTGCAGGACTTTTGTGAATGTAAATTGAAATGAAATAATCGCTCTAAAATTCCAGCTACTACTTGCAATTTTGATTCAGGGCTATCAGAGATTCGTGCACCAGGGGTGAGGGTGGAGGTGGGGGTGGGGGCAGGTCCCTCAGCCTGGACTGTACCCTCTCACAATCTGGGACCCCTTGGCCCCTCTGGGGATGTCGGACTGCTGGTTTCAGACCGATCCTCACAGGAACCTGTGCACTGGGCCTCTAGTGTGCATATGAGATCTTTGGTTAATCTCTTCCGTCCTGACTCTTGCCCCCTTCCCTCTGAGATTCATCAGTCTGTTCCATGTTTCCATGCCTGTGGTTTCTGCGCCCATGTTGAGCGTCTTCCCCCTGGTGGTCAGTGCATGACATAGCTATTGTCTGGTTGGCCAGTTGGCTGGTCACTTAGGCTTTTAAACATGTAGATGCACACTAAGAGAATCTTCTTAGGGTTACACCATTGCCTTTAAAAAAAAATGTTTTTACTGATTTTAGAGAGAGAGGAATGGAGAGGGAACAAGAAACTTTGATCAGCTGCCTGCCTCCTGCACACCCCTATTGGGGATCGAGCCTGTAATCCAGGAATGTTCTCTGACCCAGAATTGAAACTGGTAACCTTTTGGTGCATGGGACAGACTCAATCAACTGAGACACATTGGTTAGAGCCACCAGTGCCTTTTATATAGTTTTATGTATTTATGTATTTATGTATTTATTTATTTAGAAGTGAAGGGAGAGGGAGAGATAAAGAGAGAAACATCAATGATGAGAGAGACTCATTGATTGGCTGCCTCCTGCCAGCCCCACACTGGGGACTGAGCTCACAACCCAGGCATTTGCCCTGACTGGGAATTGAACCATGACCTCCTGGTTCATAGGTTAACCCTCAACCACTGAGCCACGCCAACCAGTCACCAGTGCCTTTTATAGAAGTATAGGGACTTTAGCTACAGAGCACTTTCTTATATTTAAAACCTGAGAAGATACAAATGAAATTCAGCTGATTTTATAGAAGAATTTATTATGAATTATGGCAAAGCTCCTTCAAAAGCAATTATACCACTAGTGGGGGGGGATTTCTGGTCCAGCCATCCCTAGCATAACTTGCAAATTCCTGGCAGATCCTATAAAATAAAAGACTAATATGCAAATCGACTGAATGGCAGAATGACTGGTCACTATGACATGCACTTACCACCAGGGGGCAGATACTCCATGCAGGAGCTGCCCCCTGGTGGTCAGTGCACTCCCACAGGAGGGGAACCACTCAGCCAGAAGCCCTGAGTCCAGCACACAGTGCAGCGGCAGTGGTGGGAGCCTCTCCTGCCTCCATGGCAGCGCTAAGGATGTCCGACTGATGTCCTAAGGGAGCGGGCCTAAGCTGGCAGTCTGATATCCCCCTAGGGTTCCTGGGCTGCAAGAGGAAGATAAAGTTCTAACATTTCAGTTTCCTTGAAAGATGAGTAGATAGTTTCAATAATTTTTTGTCCATATTTTGTGACATCAATGATAACAAATCATATGTATAGGTATTAGAAAATGAAATGTGCATTTACAAATAATTGCCTGAATTTAACTTTGTGATGAGGAAGGAAGAGGGCTACAATTAAAGTAATAGAAATGTCTTCTCCTTCTTCCCTCCACCCTCCCCAAAACAAGAAATTTCCTGAGATTTCTTTTATAGAAATCCCTATAGAAACTGTATAACATAATGGAATGTTTTGTTCATTTTTCATTTAATAATAGTCATAAGTAATAACCAAATATTAGAGTTCTTTTGGTTCACGGATTTGCACACTTTGTCCTTGGCTTCTCTCAAAGTGTGAGATTATGAGAAAGACGAGCTGTGACAAGAGTTAAGAGGAGAAAAAGATCCTGGTTACTGGTAGAAATATAGCCAAGGAGAGCCATAAATGTAACAGAAAAGAATATCTCAACTGAAGAAAATAATCCTAGCTTCCCCATGCACATGAGCAACTTCCTGGGTGGGCAGACTTTGTGAGTCAATCAGACCCAAAGTATAAATCTAGAGATTATAAAGAAAATGAATACATTTGTTGGTCAGAAATATCTCACTTGGTCTGAATTAACAGCTTTTTTTTCTCTCACTCATTTTCACTAATTGATGTGTGTGTCTGGTTTTCTTTCCTTGATTAGTAACGCACTTATCATTAATTTTGATACAATGTAATTTTAGAAATACATATTGCATTTCTTCAGATTTTTGAGATGACTTTATATTCTCTTCTTTAAAAAGGCTAGAGGTTTGTTTCATAGGCTTTTGGTAAAAATGACTTGTTAATTCAACCATTAGTTATTGAAAATCTACTGTGCTCAAGGCACCTTGAACGTTCTAAAGCTGAATAAAATGTGGTCCTTGATGCTTGAGTTTTGGTATGTTATCTTGCCAAGAAGCAGCTGATTTTTAACAAGATGATAACAACCCTGGTTGCATACCAGAATCACATGCGAAGCTTGTTAAAAATACACCTGCCCAGGATCCAGCTCTCAGCTTAGGGAAATTTTGATAACAGGTAGGGCCCTAGGTGTGTGCAATTTTAACAAGCTCCCAAAGTGAATCTAATACATAAACCAGAATTAGGAACCAACCGTTAATTAAGAAAGGACCAACTGCAGTCGTTCAGCCACAAGTCAACCAGGTGAATGTCCTTGAAATCTACAATATAGCTGCTGGCTGAAATCGTTTATAAGGCTGTTTTTTCTCTATTTCCACTGCTTCGGAGTGGGTAGTTCCAGGCTGAAAAGCAAGCTAAAGAAATGGGTGGGCCCAATCTGTTCTGTAAAACCCCTTGAACAAGACTGTTATGGAGAAATAAGATTGCTACAGCCAAAGATCATCTCCAAAACTGCCCCTTATTTCCATCTCACACGAAATATTCTTACTTGTGTAAATTTTCTCCTTCGGTAGATGGTGAAGTATTCCGGGGCGGGAGCAGGTCTCTTTCTTTCTCTCACTAAGAAACACAGTCACCCACACAGAATAGGCGCTGACAGGTGTTTGTTTTGATCTGAATTGAAAATCCTCATCCAACTCCTGGGGTCTGACCATATACGGATGCATCTATTCATAGCGGACATTTATAAATATCCATAAAAGTATACATTTGCTTAAAAAACATTTCAATCACACAAGAGTATATGTAACATACACAAGAAAGAAAGAGCAATAACAACAATCACCCTCGCATCCCAGCGGATGAAACAGGAAGTTGCCAATACCTTTGAGGTTCCCTATGGAACTAGACCCCTTTGAACAATCACAGGCGTCTGAAACTTAAATCAGAATGCGCATATTCAGACATTGATGGGTTGGATCACCCGTTCATTTGTCAAAGGTGTCAGAATCGTTGACGACCAGGTGGTTATTTCTACTGTTGGAGTGAACTGGGTCAAAGTGCCACGAGCTCTCTCTAGAGGCGCGCAGATGGTCTTTGCTGCTGAGAGTCCTAAGGCGGCGGGTTCCTCCCGAGCCCGCGTGGTATCGGCGTGCGGACACTTTGGGGCCGAAACTACGCGTCCCGGCAGTCCGCGGGGCGAGTGGGCGGAGCCGAGCCGGGCCGGGGGCGGGGGCGGGGGCCGGGCGAGAGGGGGCATTGTGTCGGCAGCGCCGAGCTGCATTTGTCTGCTCGAGGTGCTGGCTGAGCGAGCCTGGCGTCCGGCGGCCGCGAGCTGGAAGTGTCATCGGTGGCCGCGGCCCCGGGAGGAGACCGAGTCGGAGGGACCTCGCGCACGTTGTCCACGACCACCGGCAGGGCGCGGCGTGCCAGCGGAGCAACATGCAGATAGGCGCCCGGCGCCCTGCCGACCCCTCCAGAGGAAAGGAGTGCGGGGCGGCGCTGGGGCGGCGGGGAGCATGAGGGAGGCCGGGGGGCGGCTCAGCTCCCAGCGCTGCTAGGAGCGCTGCGCGCTGCCCAGTCGCCGGGGCGCAGCGGAGGGCGGGGAGCCGCGCAGGTCGCGCCAGCGAGCGGGAGCGGGTCGCCGGGAGCTGTTCTGATTTCGGACGCGGACGCTAGGGGCCCGGAGCAGCCCCCGAGCCCGGCGGGCAGCCGACATGGGCAACGCGGGGAGTATGGATTCGCAGCAGACCGATTTCAGGGCGCACAGCGTGCCTTTGAAGCTGCCGATGCCCGAGCCAGGTGAACTGGAGGAACGATTTGCCATCGTGCTGGTGAGTGCGCGGCGGCGGCGGCGGTCGGGCGGCGCAGTTGACCCCCACTCCCTCCCCTTCTCCCCGCGCGGGGAACAAGCCTCCTATCCCAAGGGGATGGCGCCCACCTTCCCCATTGTGGCCTCCCCCGCCTCACTCCTCTCCGCCTCCCTTCCAGACCCCGCGCTCAGCCCTCTTAGCGTCCCGGGATGGGGCTGGGGGCTCGGTGCGGGCTGCCTGGCCAGCTCCGAACCCATTGTCTGGCGGGAGAGGCACCTCGCGGCGCGTGTGCCCGGGAGGTGCGGCGTGGGCGTGCAGGAGAGGTGGCTCGGGCCGGGGAGGAGAGGGGGGGTAGCCAGTGGCTAAAGCTTATTGTTTGTTTTGTGTGTGTGTGTTTTTAAAAAGCCGCAAACCCCGCGTGCCTGCGGACCATCCCGGCCTGCGGGATCCTGGGCCGGTGGGTGCATGTGGCCGGCCCCGGCTGCGCGCCGGGCTTTGCGCGAAGGGGAACTTGGAGGCAGAGGGGCGCTCCCCTGGAAGGGAAGGGGAAGGGAGCCCTTGGCAGTGCGGCGCCCTGGTCCTTAGGCAAGGAGAGGGCATGCGATCCCCAGGCGCGAGAGGCGCTTCGCCTCAGCGCGTTCCTCTTGGTCTTAAATCTAAAACCACAAAAATGTACTGTTTTGCGGGAACGTGTTGCGAGCTGTTCTGACTCCAGGGGCGACCCCTCCCCTCCCATACCAGCCACGTCCCGGGGCTCCCTTCCGAAACTCGCTTCTTCTAGTTTACAGCTTTGCAAATCCAAGACAGAAGACTCCCTTCTTTCTCCCTTTTCGGCTGGGACTAAGTTTTTGGGCCCCTCCCTGCCATTGCTGGTCCAGTGCTGTGAGCTCCAGAGGGTGTGGTGGCCTCCCCCTCGCCCCATCCAGCGTCTACTGGCAGTTGGTTCCCAGACTTGGAAGTGGTTGGAGTAAGACATTTGTCTTATCCCAGCCTCTTTTAAGGGATGTGGGTGGAAAGGGAACCGGGCAAGAGCGGACGCGTTGCTATTCCTTACACTTCCTTGTACATTTCCCTCTTTCCAGTTAGTTACCTCTAAACTCTGCAAGGCTGGGAAGCCAGAGGAACTTGTGCTCCAGGCAGCCACGTTTTGCATTTGCCTGCGGGTTTTTGGCTTGTAGTTCACAACCTTGGGAAAGGGCCCTGACGTTTCATCGGTCCCTTTCCAGGCTCGGTGTGATATCAGGAATGATGTCCTGGGTGGCAGGTTAGCTTTGTGCTCTTGGGGAGAACAGAGGCCACGAGCTTTTCCACACCACCCGGAAACTGGTGTGGCAGGCGGGAGATAGATGAGGCTGCCTGTCTTGCTCTGAATCTTCTGTGATCTCCCCCAGCTGCCCCCACCCTGTGCAAGATGGGACCCTCTGAGATGAAACAGCGTAGGCTTAATTACTTCTCAAGGCAGCCTGGGTGCATCCTTGACTTGCCTTTCCAGAGACAAACCATTTTTTTAAAATTCACAATCCTCTTCCCCCCAGACACATGGTTCTTACTCCCAGCTCTGAGTTTTCTGTCTTTCCATCCATGCCACGGTTTGTGGTGCTGTGTGTGTGTGTATGGAGGGACTTGCAGTGGAAGGGCCAGTGACACAGGAAAACCAGATAACAGTAATGCAATTAAATTCCGCTCAACTGGGATTGCATGTTTTGCATGAGCTCTCAGTTACGGCGCTGATTAATAACACATGGTATGAATTAATCCTTAGAAAAACAGTGTTCCGTCATTAACATGGTTGATTTGTGTTACTATTAAGTCTAGCAGTCACAAATTTAGTAGGTAGACATTTATGATTCTACAGTATAAGCTCTTTGGGGATAATGGCTGGTTGTTGTGGCTACTTTTACTCTGCTCACACACAATTACTGGATGCGGCCCTTTTGTGATTGTTGACAATAGTGTAAAAAACAAAACCGAAAAACACTAGGCTGACCTTTTTGAATTGAGATAAAACTTTTGTTTTGGGAAAGCCTCAGCTTGGGGGCCCATGGATGTGGTGTTTAATGTAACTCCTTAGTCAGCTCCAGCTGTTCTTTGAAAATCTACAAGTGGAATTAAAGGGAATGTGTATGGGTTGATAGAAATTCAAAGTTATGATTTCTCTTCTGGTCATTTTCTGGATTTGTATATGCAGTGCTCTCAACTTTCCTTTTCTTCACAAATTGCTTAAGAAATCAGTTCAAACCCTTTAATTCTGGAGATCAAGCTTAAAGGACAGATTTTAGATTGGCAAGTTTTTAAGTTTATATGTGGAGAAATTCTCTACTCTGAGGCACTGGGAATAATTTTGTCATTGGTCCCAGGTGGTTTCCCCTCTCCCCCCTATATGATAAAGATCATATGTGTTTTTGGGGAAAACCAGATAGTAATACAGTACAGAAAATTATACAAGAGCCTCATTGTTAGTACATCAATAATTAATGAGCCATTTCAGGCATAGAAAACAATTCCTCCCACCCCCAAGTGTTGGGGAAGAGTAAATAAAAATAAAAGTGACAGAAGTCCATCTATTTCTGGAAAACTTAAGAGAGAACAAACCTACTCAATGGCTGTTCCCCCACCCTCCTCAATCTATGTGAGTTAAATTGTATAAATCTAAAAAAATTCGTGGGTGTGAGTGGAAATGTGAGAGGAGAGAGTAAAAGACTGCTGAATTAAGATCAATGGAGGGGTAAACTTTAAAGTCTAATAGTATTTTTATAGGAAAATGAGATTTATAATAAATTTGTGTTAACTGAACTTTCTTTACTTAATGACTAGGAAAACATGGATCTAATTCTTAGGAGCTTAATTCTCCTAAGGAGAGTCTCCCCCTTCCCTGTGTGATGTTTCTGTTAACATTCTTTGATGGAAGCATTTCAGAAGTTATAAATTTAATTATCTGCTTCAACTTTTATTTCTTTAGGGTGTGTATATTTCATGTATTTTATAGGTAGCATTTGACCTGTATTTTTTGGGTCTCACATATTTATAATTAAAATAGAGGCCTGATGCACGAAATTCGTGCAAGGGGCTTGGCCCTCGCAGTCCTGGCTTAGTCCAGTGGATTGTCCGGAATGACATCTGGACAGTTGTTCAGCTGTTTGGTCTAATTAGCAAATTAGCTCTTTATTATATAGGGTGTCTATGTGGTTCTCCATTATTAAACACTGTCTGATTGTTGGGAACACCACACACACACACTCTCTTTCTCACTCCCATGTCCTTTATTTTCAGAGATGACACTATGAAGATGACTTTGGGTGTGGTGAACAACTGATTATCTTTGTTCAAGAGTACCTCTTTCTACTTTAGATAACTCCTGTTACTCATGAATTTATTGTCCCCCACTGCCCTTGTCAAAGAGCTGTCCTCAGGATTCTTTCTTTGAGTTTTAAAGGAAAGGATAATTTTAAGCCTTGTAT
>PVJC01045668.1:0-13603 GCA_004026665.1 Murina feae
TGGGGGGGACACAGTGGGCAGTGGAGGGGGACACAGTGGGCAGCGGGAGGGACTCAGTGGCCAGGAAGGAGGTGCTAATAGGGAGAGAGGCTGCCAGCGCCCCCACCAGGACCTGTCACTCCTGAGCCACCTACCCAGCAGCTCACAGTTATCTACTTGCTCAACCCCAAGAGGCGGCCTGGAGCAAAACCTGTTCTTTCTAAAAAACTGGAAAACATAAAATTCCAACACATTCCCTCTGTCCTGCCCAGTATTTCTCGGAGGCAGGCAAGGCGGGGCCAATGGGGACATCTGTAATCATGTCAATTATAAAAATAATGACAATAAAGAATACATTTTTAAAGATAGATTTTTTTAAATGTTACTGTATATAATACAATATACAGATGACATATGAAAGAATTGTACCACTAAGACCTATATTATTTTGTTAACCAATATTACCCCAATAAAGTCAATAAAATATTAAAATAAAAACATAAAATTTCAACATGCCTTCTCTTTATCCTGCCCAGTATTTCTTAAAATAATTCATTTAGGAAGAGCAGCAAAAAATATTAATATCTGTCACATATTTAGCCGGGATGAAAAATGATTACCTGTTTTATTTCACATATATGTTTACTAGTGGCCCGGTGCACAAAAATTTGTGCACTCGGGAGGGTCCCTCAGCCTGGCCTGTACTCTCTTGCAGTCTGGGACCCCTTGGGGGATGTCCACCTGCTGGCGTGCCTGGCCAGCCTGGGCTGATGGCTGTTAGCAGGCTGGCCAAGCCCCCCAGTGGGGACCCTCACCCCATGGGGGTGTGGCCAGCCTGGGTGAGGGGCTGAGGGCCGTTTTCAGGCTGCTCACAGCTCCCATTGACCCAATGTCCCAGGGAGGCTGGCTGGAATCAGGTTTCTAGGGTTTATCTTCTTTAATTGAAACATTGTTGCCTTGAGCAGAGGCCTAGTCAGGCAGCGAAGCTTTCTGTTTGCTTCAGCTCCGTGGCTGCTATAATTGAAACTTTGTTGCCTTGAGCAGAGGCCTAGCTGGCCTATGCAGGCAGTTTCAATTCCATTGCTGGTGCAATGGAAGCCTCCTGTTTACTCTAGCTCCGTGGCTGCTGGCCGCCATATTGGCTGGGTTAACTTGCATATAGCTGCTCTGATTGGCTGGTGGGCATGGCTTGGCTGGTGGGCATGGCTTAGGTGTCTCAGAGTGATGGTTAATTTGTGTATTACTCTTTTGTTAGATTAGATTGGTTTAATCTATGATTTATTCATTTCTACACCCAACCTGCTGCATTCAAAACCATCCTTCCATACTTTGGCAGTTCACACGCAAGAATTTTCACTTTATCCTCAAGAAAAATTATACACTGATATGAGACGCATCAAAAACCATTTAACCCTAATCAAGAAAGTTAAGCTACGCACGTGCTGTTTAAATCATTAAAAAAGACCTAGACAGCTTAGGCCTCAGGAAAACAAGTTGAACACTTAGTGAACCCTCATCGCAATGGACTCACAGCCCACTGGTTAATGAATTCCTTCCCTTTCAGATACCTGGTTTTCACCACCAGACGTAGCCATCTAGCCAGAGGGCAGTTTTGAAAAGCAGTTAACACCTTACAAAGCCTGGTTTGCCACCTCAGAGCTGTGTGAGCTCCACAAAGTTGCTTCACTTCTCTGTTCCAATGTTACCCTCTAGCAACAGAGGTAATAACAGTATCTTCCTCCAAAGGGTATTGGGGGGGGGGGGGGGATGAGCCGAGCTGCCATGGAACAGTGCCCACTACATAAAAGGCACTGAACAGTGTTCACTCCTGTTTATTATTTATTTTTTAACTGGAGGCCCAACGCACAAAATTCATGCAGGAGGAGGCCTTCCTTCCCCAGGCTGCAGGCACCCAGGACCCGGGCTTCCCTCACAGCCCCAGCTTCATCCGGAAGGTTGTCTGGAAGGACGTCCAGTCTAATTAGCATATTGTGCTTTTACTATCATAGATATTTTTTACTGATTTTTAGATAGAGAGAAGGGGAGAAGGGGGGAGAGAGAGAAACATCAATGATGAGAGAGAATCATGGATCGGCTGCCTCCTGCACGCCCCCTACAGGGGATGGAGCCCACAACCCGGGCCTGTGCCCTGACCAGGAATAGAACCCGGACCTCTTGATCCATGGGTGGATGCTCAATCCACTGGGCTACACAAGCCAGCTCCTTACTTCTTAGTAACACACCTTTAGGGCCCTGTCTCCAAGACTCCTTGGCTCAATTTAAAGCTTTTGCTTCCAAATATCCTAAGTGAGAAATTTAATTCAAAAAAGGCAATTTTAGTTATGGAACTTGGGTTGCTTGACAAAACCTAATTTAAGAAAAGAGTAATATGCAAATTGACCCTCACTCCATTACACCTAAGCCAAGCCCACCAGCCAAGCCATGCCCACCAGCCAATCAGAGCAACGATATGCAAATTAACCCAGCCAAGATGGCAGCCGGCAATGGAGCTAGAGCAAACAGGAAGCCAGCAATGGAGGAAACTGCCTGCCTAGGCCGGCTATGGCCTCCGCTCAAGGCAACTAAGTTTCAATTATAGAAGATAAATCCATCCCCAAAACCTGCTTCCAGCCAGCATTGCTGGGACCTTGGGTCAATGGGAGCTGTGGCCAGCCTGAAAACGGCCCCCAGCCCCTCACCCAGGCTGCCCAGGCACCCCAGTACAGACCTGAACCCTGAAGGAGCTGTGGGCAGCCTGAAAACAGCTCTCAGCCCCTCACTCAGCCTGGCCAGCCCCTCATTCAGCCTGGCCAGACCCTCCAGTAGTGACCCAAACCCTGAAGGGACTGTGGGCAGCCTGAAAACAGCCCTCAGCCCCTCACCCATGGGGTGAGGGTTCCCACTGGAGGGCTTGGCCAGCCTGCAAACAGCCATCAGCCCCTCACCCAGGTTGGCCAGGCATGCCAGCAGGTGGACATCCCCCGAGGGGTCCCGGATTGCGAGAGGGCACAGGCCGGGCTGAGGGACACTCCCCGAGTGCACAAATTTTTGTGCACCAGACCACTAGTCTATATAATAAAAGAGGAATACGCTAAGTAGCCATTATGCAAGACATAATGACCAAGCACCTCACGACCAGATCATGGGTCAGCAGGAGGGTGGGCCAGCGAGGTAACAAGCAGGCGGCACAGAGCTACAGGAGGGGGCTGGGCAGCAAGCTATGGGGGGCGGGCAGGGGAGCTACAGGAGGGCAGCAGTGACCGACTAGCGCATGGATGCGTGCACAGGGCTGCCAGTAACCAAATAAAGATAAAACCTGAATAAACAGACGCTAAGGGGTGCAGCATTACGCACTGGCCCAGGGAAAGGAACAGGAAGCTAATGCTGTAGTGCAACCCATCCCATCGGGTCCTCAAACATCTGCGACCTCACCCAACCCTCAATCACACACTGAAATCCTACAGGGAGCGGGGACGGTGGTGCCCATTCCTACATCCGACCTGCGTGTCCGGGCGAGTCTCAGCACAAAGAACCGTGAAGTCAGACAGGCGCCAGGGTCAGCGGACAGACCCTGGGCCTCTTCCTTTCTGTCCCCCTCCCTCCCCCGCCCTGACCTCAGGATTCACTGCATTTAAAACGGAAACGACCTCAAAACCCACCAGGGAAGGAGAACCGGGCGATGACCCAAGCCAGAAAGAATTCGGCAATAAAGGTTTCAGGGACAGGAAGAATAGCTGTTCCTCACCCACGCTGGAAATCGAGAATTCGCCTTTTTAGTCTCAATAATAAAATAACTACGTCAACGCCCTTCCAAACGTCCTCTCTCAGCGCGGAAATGTGTGTTTCTCTAGAGAGCCACCGGCTCCCCACAAACAGGAGTAAAAGCCAAGCAAGGGCCATGGCTTAGCCTTCAGCAAATCCTCTTACATACGTAGCAGATAGAGGCCCAGGGCACAAGGTGTGCAAGGGGCTCGGCCTCCCAGCCCCAGCTTTGTCCCCAAGGTCGTCTGGAAGGAGGTACAGCTGTCTGGTCTAATTAGCATATTACGCTTTTATTATTACAGATTTTTATTGATTTCAGAGAGGAAGGGAGAGGGAAAGAGAGTTAGAAACATCAATGATGAGAGAGAATCATGGATCGGCTGCCTCCTGCACGCCCCACCCTGGGGATGGAGCCCACAACTCGGGCCTGTGCCCTGACCAGGAATCCAACCCAGACCTCCTGGTTGCTAGGTCGACGCTCAGCCACTGAGCCTTGCTAAGAGGCTCACTTCTAACCAAAGCTGGGCACGAGGCACAGAAGCTCAGGGCAGAATCCACGAGTCACAGACCACGGAGCTGACCTAACCGCACAGGGCGAGAGGCAGCGTCCCGTCCAGGAAAATGAAATGCTCTCACCTTGCTGCTGTGGTCCGTGTCGTCCGAGGACTCGGGGTCCAGCCCCTCGGCCTCCTCGGGGGCGTGCTCCACACCGCTGCCCTGCGCACCACCCAGGCTGGGCCCTGTAGGACAGAAGCAGAAGGGATGTGGGGGGACGGGACAGTGGCCTCCACAGGTCAGCCCGTGAGGGGCAGGCGTCCACTCCCAGAGAGAACGCATGGTCACACCCGTGAAGTGCTAGCTCCACACCCTCAGCTCAGGGTGAGTTTTCATTATTTGTGCTAGTGCTGCTGTTCAATAGGACAGTGTGTTTTTATTACTTATCCTATATGATAAAAGCCCAATATGCAATTCGACCGAACGGAGGAACTATAGGCTGGCAGGGAGCGGGGCCAGCGAGCAGGCAGCACCAGGCCAACCAAGGTGGGTGGCAGCGGACAGAGGGAGGGGATGCGATCAGGGGACGGGCCTAAGCCGTCAGTGGGACATCGAGGGCTCCTGGACTGCAAGAAGGTGCAGGCCGGGCTGAGGAACCACCCCCCACCCCACCCCGAGTGCATGAGTTTTCAAGCATCAGGCCCCTAGTAGAAAATGATAGTTATGCCCCCCGCACCCAAACCCATACGCTGGAACTCTGAGAGTAGCTGGTGGCCTGGGTCATGGCCCCATCCCGGCTGAGTGTCAGAATCACCAGGAGTTTCAGGACCCTGCTCTGCCCGCCCCCTCAAACCCCCCCCACTGTGAAGGGCCAGCTCCACCTGGGACTAAGCCTCACCCCCTCCCACCTGGGAAGGAGGTGCTGTCAGTGGGTGCGACTCATAAACTAATCAGACAACTTGCTGGCTGCAGGCTGAGAGGAGACAGGGCAGTGAGAGCAAAAAGGAGCCACAGCCTGGCCTGTGCGTTCAGTGGTTAGAGCACCAGCCTGCGCACCGGAGGGTCGTGGGTTCGATTCCTGGTCAAGGGCATGTTACCTGGGTTACAGGTCCCCTCCCTGGCCCGGGGAGGGGGCACATGGGGAGGCAACCAGTCGCTGTGTCTTCTCAGAGGGATACTTCTTCTGTCTCTCTCTGTCTCTCTTTCTCTCTCTCTCTCCCCACCAACACCCTGCCACGTGCACTAAATATATATATATATAGATTGATTTCAGAGAAGAAGGGAGAGGGAGAGATAGAAACACCAACGATGACAATCACTGATCAGCTGCCTCCCGCACACCGCACACCAGTGACCGAGCCCGCAACCCAGGCCTGTGCCCTTGACCGGAACTGAAACTGCGACCCTTCAATCCGCAGACCGACACTCTATCCACGGAGCCACACCAGCCAGGGCCCTTCCGCTCTTAAAAAAAAACATCAAGGGAGAAGATACCCTCCAGGAAGAAAAGGAAGGGCCTGGGTTACAGGGCAGAGCTGCCCGTCCACAGAGGCACCTCTGGGCCTTCCCAGGACCCGCTCCAAACACTCCACTTAAACGTGATTAATCCCCGAACAGCCAGGGAGGCAGGTGCACCGGGACCCGAGTCGTGCCCGGGACACAGTGGAGCAGGGGAATGAAGAGGAACAGGGGGTGGGGGGCTGTTCGAAGCCAGGAAGCTCATCAACAGACATGGGCTCGGTGCCCAGGAGCCTGGGTGCAGACCCGTCTCGGCTGCGGGCAGTGATGCTTCTGCCCGAGGAAATGGCCTCAGACACAACCCCACGCTGAGTGCTGATCACACGTGCCAGCCAGGGCCCAGGAGGATGGGCCGAGCCTTCGACCTCTGCCTTGTAAGACGGTGTGGCCCCCGCCAGGCTCAGGGCACTCGGGCCCTCCCCCCACCGAGGCTGCCGACACCCGCGAGGGCCCTGCAGGGGGGCTCTGCATCACCCCCCAACCTGCCCATCCTGCCTTCCTGGCGACTGCACATCCGCACAGGTGCGCCCACGGGCCCTGTCCCAGCTGCTTCCTGTCCTGCGTGCTCTGCCTCAGCTCGGAGCCTCCCTCTGCTGCTCCATCCTGTGTGCGACCTGCCCTTTGACCTCCCTCTACAGGGACTGGGAAGCAAGAAGGCAGAGGGAGACCAGGCGGCACTCCCCCCACACCCACCCCTGCTGGTCTCTGGGACTCGCTGAGAAACGCCCCTGCATGCTGTACTCCCGGTCGGTGCTGGCCTGCTCGGCCGGGCAGGCTGGGTTCAAAGGGGCTGGACCCCGGCACTGCCGTGTGGGTGTGAGGACAGAACACGCGGTGCCCGGCGCACAGCGGGCACCCAATGGTCAGTCGGGACATTGAACTGGAGAAACAGTCCATCCACACCCGCCTCTAGGGCGTCTGTCTGGAGGAGGTAACGTGGTGAGGACAGAGAGGTCAGCGGTTGATTTTAAAGCCCCAGTGGTTGATTTTAAAGTCCAGAGCCACACACATGTTCCTAAAACAGGTGCCTACACAGAAATACACTTCTTATTTTTAAAAATGTTATCAAAAAAAATTGAGCCCGGCCAGCGTGGCTCAGTGGTTGAGCATCGACCTGTGAACCAGGAGGCAACGGTTCGATTCCCAGTCAGGGCACAGGCCTGGGTTGTGGGCTTGATCCCCAGTGGGGGGCGTGCAGGGGGCAGCCGATCCATGATTCTCTCTCATCATTGGTGTTTCTATCTCTCTCCCCCTCTCC
This sequence comes from Murina feae, assembly GCA_004026665.1. Classification (NCBI taxonomy): domain Eukaryota; kingdom Metazoa; phylum Chordata; class Mammalia; order Chiroptera; family Vespertilionidae; genus Murina; species Murina feae. The sequence goes on from PVJC01045668.1 coordinate 7,013, forward strand.
CTTCCTCTCTGAAATCAATAAAAAAATATATTTTTTTAAACTTTAATAAAAAGTTTAAAGTTGCAAAGTACATAACGCAACTTTTAAAGGTAAAATACACCTTTAAAAAAGGAACAGCCTGGGACCATCGGTCACAGTGGCATCGGGTCGGCAAGCTCTCTCTGAAAACAGTCAGTTTGCAACTTTGCAGACACGAGCCCTATCACAGCCCCTCTGCCTGCCGGGGTCGTGGGGACGTGGCCACAGACAGGACGTAGGTGACCCCAGGACTGGGTTCCAATCAGACTGTTTACAAAAAACACGCCCAAGGCCGGAGCTGGCCACAGGTCATCCACTGACCTCTGCTGGCCATCCTGACCCCCGGGAGGGCTCAGCCGGTAACCCGGGGAGAGGCGCGCCCTCTGCCTCGGCCTGACCCCCGGCTCCAGAAGGCCCTTCCAGGACCCCAATGGGACAGCCTCTGTCACCACATCCCAGGCACCTTCCCAGGGAGGGTTCCAGGCCGCGCCTGCCACCTCGTGGTCACAGGGAGGAACAGCGCCAGGGTCCAGGCCACAGTTAAAGGCGCAGGGAGAGCTCAGGGCCACATCCTCCATCAAAGGTAAAAAAGCGCCTGATTTTCGGAAGCCTCCCCAGCGCCCGCTGGGGCTTGCCTACGCTCAGGTTTTGAAACTGAAGATTTTTTTCTTTAACCCAAGTTTTTAAAAGAAAAATTCAAAACCCCAGGCTATGAGATGGAGCCCAACTCCAGAATGGGGTGGGCGGGTCCCTCTCGCCCAGGGAGCCCCCAGAAGACAGGCCAGCGGAGGGGCCAGGCCACTCTCAGACACACCTGGAAGGACAGGTGATGGGAAGGGGCCTGTACAGGTGCCTCTGGGCACCCGGGGATCCGGAGCAGGGGGCGCACCCCAGAGGCCCCGGGAAGGCCCCCCAGGCAGGGAGCATTCACGCAGTTCCCCCAGGAGGGAAGGTTTCCCCAGGAAGGAGGGCCGCAGGTGGGGCGGGCAGGGCTCACCCTCGGGGACTCTGAGGCAAAGACCCCAAGAGATGAGAGGACCAGCCTTGACCGGTGTGGCTCAGTGGATAAAGCGTCGGCCTGCGGACTGAAGGATCCCGGGTTCGGTTCCAGTCAAGGGCATGTACTTCGGTTGCAGGCACAATCGAGGGTGTGCAGGAGGCAGCTGATCGATGTTTCTAACTCTGTCCCTCTCCCTTCCTCTCTGTAAAAAGTCTATAAAATATATTTTTTTTAATTAAAAAAAAAATAGAGGACCAACAAGAGTGTGGAGCCCTGTGCACTCGGGCATCTCGCGTCCTCTGTCGCTCAGGAGCAGACGTGGGGTGCAGGGCTGAGGTGGGACGTCGACCATGGGGACGTGGAGGCAGGGGTAGGACTCACAGCCCCAGCACCTCTCGTGACTCCTGGCACTTCCACGTCCCTGTCTCTGTCCACAGCCCCGAGGCAGCGGCCTCTGTCCCCTTGTCTTTCTCCAAAATGACCAGCGACAGCAGCAGCGGGGACACCCTCCCCATGGGGCAGGCAGGAACGTGGCTAAACAGTCCCTCGAGACCAGGAGCGCCTGCCCACGGCAGCTCGTCCCCACACCCCGTCCCTGCAGCACCCTGTCCCTGAGGCACAGAGCAGCGGGGTCCCCGTCGCGGGCGCCTCAGCTGCATACGAGGGCACATGCTGCAGGTCGCAGCCTTACCTGGGCTGCCGGTGAGGAAGGAGAGGGGGCTCTGGCCTGGCTCGGCAGGGCCTTCGGCACGGCGGGGCGGGCTCCCCAGCAGCAGGACGCCCCCCTCCAGCTCGGGGCGTGCCCGCACCAGGAGGCCCAGGCTGGGCTGCGAGAGGAAGTCCCTGAGGGCCGTGGGGCTCAGGGTGGCGGCCACACGATTGTTGATCTCGAGAATCTCATCTCCCACCTTCAGGCCTGCAACGTGATGGAAACGCTGAGTCTCACAGAGGCAGAGGCAGAGCCAGGGCTGGGGGGAGGGGGAGGCTGCACCCCAAGTCCTGCCGCACAGACGGTGCCCCTAAGGGAGAGCAGGTGCAGGGCCCCGGGCCTGGTGGCTCCTGGCTTGGGATTGCCTGCCCTGCCCAGCGATGTCCTGGCCTGAACACACAACTGAACAAATCTACTCCTTGAGTCCGTGGGTCCCAGGGGCCTGCCAGCGTCTCCCCACAAACGCTGCCTCGAGGGGGAACAGAGACGCTCCCTCTGGTCACTGTGTGGACGAGGACGTCCCTCGTGTCTGGGCCGCACACAGGGCGCAGCTCCGCGGTGGCAGGGAGGCCCCCCTACTGCGAGCACATCTGGAGACGAGGGCTTGCAGAGTCGCTATGATCATTTCTTGCTGTTTTGTGTGTTTTTGTAACCACATCAGGGTCTCGTGGAAAGTCCCTGAAGAGCCTGCTGCCTTTGAAAGCAGGTGGGAAAGCTGCCCACGTCGGGGCCAGAGGAGCAGCCAGGCCTCGGAGAACAGGAAGTGTGACGGCGCAGGGGCAGGTCAATCAGTTAGTGGAAGAACTTTCCAGAAGTACAGAGGGCAGGGAGCATGAAGGACCTGCCAGCGGGAAGGAGTCTGGTGAAAAGGCTCCTTGCAGGGAAAGAGATGGGGAGGCGGCTCCCCACAAGGGCACAGGGGGCTCGGCGAGAGGGGCTCTGATCCCTGAGGGGACAAGGGCTGCACGCAGACCCTGCTTCTCTGCTTTCGCAGAGGCTGTCCCACAAATGGCGGCCCTGTGGGCTCTGACCAGTGTGGACGGAGCACAGAGGGTCCTCCTCCTGAAGTTCTGCTGCAGGAAGACCCAGGGCCTCCACTCCATCCCACGGGGTGTGGGGGTTGGGGCCTTAGGACGGGATCAGCACAAATCCCCTCCAGCCCCAAGGAAACAGGCTCAGAATCAGATGAAAATTCCAAGACTGTGCCCAGCTGGTGTGGCTCAGTGGTTGAGCATCAACCTATGAGCCAGGAGGTCATAGTTCGATTCCCGGTCAGGGCACAGGCCCAGGTTGTGGGCTCCATCCCCAGTGTGGGGCGAGCAGGAGGCAGCTGATCCATGATTCCCTCTCATCACTGAAGTTTCCTTCTCCCTCTCCCTTCCTCTCTGACATCAATAAAATACATTTATTTTTTAAATCCCAGATTGTGACATTTCTGACACACCTGAGTGTATGGAATATCATCCACATTTCCTGGGTTTTCAATGACACATTCACACACTCTTTATGGAGAATTTGGGCAGATCTTTCTCACCCACCAACTAGAGGAAACCCAGAGGCAATTTAGGAAGGAGAGACAGACAGGCAGGCAGGCAGACAGACAGGCAGACAGGCAGACAGGGAGACAGGGAGACTGGCAAACAGACAGACAGGCAGATAGGGAGACAGGCAGACAGGCAGGCAGACAGGGAGACAGAGACCCACCTTTCTTGGCCGCCAGCCCCGTGTCCCTCACGCAGCTCAGGTAGAGCCTTCGGACGCCGTCCTCCTCCACGGAGGAGAGGGAGAAGCCTGGGAGCAGAGACAGGGGGTCACCGGGCGCTGAGCACGCGCTGGTCTGTCGGGGCCTTGGCGTTTCCCGCTCGCCATTTACGAAGCAGGAAAGCACGTGTTCAGGTGACAGACGTCACTACCCACCAACACTAACCCCCCGGGGCCTCGCTCCGCACACGCTGCCAACTCCACTGCAGGACGGGGTGTCGGTCCCGCCCGGCGCGGCCCCCGCTTCCTCCGCCTCCTCCTCGGCACACAGTCCTCGCTCCCCTCGGCTGGTCTCGCCCTCAGCGCGTCTCATCCCGGGTCACAGGGGTGTGTGCGAGCCCACGGGCTGCCCGTGGACACTGCTCTCATCATTAAAATTCTGCAAAGAGCCTCCAGCAGCCACTCCCTCCAGAGCCAACCGCACACCGAACCCGGCTGGTCTCACACTCCGCGCGTGTCAGGTGACCCTTCCCGTGGCTGCGTCCCGAACTCAGAGCCACTGGTGGCCAATCCCGGGTGTACATCCTCCCTGCCCAGTGGGAGCCCAGGACACACGCTTTCCCTCGGAGAGAATACTCGGGCGGAACTAAGGCCTGTGACGTGGACACAGCCCCGGCCACGGGGGAAACAACCGTCAGGCAGCGAGGGCCGGGCAGAGCACAGCGGCTCCCACAACAGGCAAGTGGCAGCAGAACTAACGCAGGCCGGGCCCGGAGTGGCCCCGAGGGGCTGGGCCCCGTCATAACCAGCATGTTCTCTGTTTTGCTCGCAGGTCCTGGAAACCGCACCCACGCGGCCACACGACCCACGGCCCCGCCCACACGGGTACCGTGTCCCTTAGATGGAGAAGGAGGCCACGCCCTGCGGATGTCCCAGCGACCTCATTTTTAAAAAACACACGTTTTTATGGATTTGAGAGAGAAAGGGGGAGAGAGAGAGAGAAGCATCGATCTGCTGCCTCCTGCATGCCCCCTGCTGGGGATCAAGCCCGCAATCCGGGCAAGTGCCCGTGCCCGTGACCGGAGTCGAGCCATGACCTGTCGATGGAAGGACATCTTTCAGCCAACTGACCGCACCAGCCAGAGCACAAAGCTGTCACTTCCTCCTCCTGTTCTGAACTCCCTTCTCTCCGCAACTTCTCACCTCAGGTCAGTTCTGTGTGTGGGGAGGGGGCGTGGGGGGTGGGGAAGCCCCACTCAAATAAAAATGGTTCCATCCGCGAGTCACACTGAACCCGGCGTCCCTGCCTGCACCTCAGGGAGAGCGCGTCTCGTATCTGCTGGAACCTGTGCGACGTGCTGGGTAAGTCGCCGAGGGGTGAGTGTGGGGTTGTCTCGGGGACCCCCCAGCACCTCAAGTTCCTCTGGCCTGACCTGTGGGGGGGAGGTACTGCATGTTTTGGGGAGAGGAAGACGAAGCCTCCTCACGAACGGGTATTCGTAACAGAGCTGTCCACTCCCCACACAGCGCGTCGGCTGTGGCGACAGCTCGCCCCGGTCACAGCGTGAGGGGGCAGCACACGCCTGGACGCACCGCGGAGGTTCCTCTTGGCCTGTTTGTTGCGGTCAATCCTCCCCCATCCGGGGGCATTTTCCCACGGGTTTTAGAGAGAGTGGAAGCGAGAGGGAGAGACAGAGGGAAACATCGACGTGAGAGACACATCGACTGGCCGTCGCCTGCACGCGCTCCGACCAGAGTCTTGGCCGGGGAGGAGCCTGCAACCAAGGTACATACGCTGGGCCGGAATCAAACCCGGGACCCTGGGCCCACAGGCTGACACTCTATCCACTGAGCAACACCGGCCAGGGCAGAGATTCCTCCTTTTCCCCGTGTGGCTGCCTTGCTGAGCCCAGAACCCAGACAGGCCGTGGCCTGACCTGCCCCCAGGCATTTTACCCAACTGCGACCAAGCCCACGTTCACCGGGGAGGGGCTCCCACGAGGGAGTCACCGACGGCCGCAGGGACGCACGCACCGTAGCTGTCCCCGGCCGCGTCCGACTTCTCCAGCTGCAGGCTCCGCGTGGCCTTCGGGCAGATCTCGATCTCCTGGTAGAGCTGGAACGACAGGGCCGTCAGGCCGTTAGCGATGGCGTCGTCAGGGGCTGCCTCGCTTTGTACATCTTCCTCCTCCCACACCCCGGGCGCTCGCTGAGGCCCTCCCGCGCCCAGGCAGCGACCTGTCGCTCGCATCCCCAGCCTGAGCTGCGCTCCATGTAACCATCGGGTACCACCGGCACAGGGGCAGTGACCCCCTGGGGAGCCGTCGCCGGAGCGGGACGTGGCGGGGCGCACGCCAGGGGACAGAGCACCGGGCACTTCCTCAATGTGACCGACCACGTGCCTCAGGGAGAGCGAGGGACTCCATCAACATCGAACAGCGTGAGAGGCATCGGTCCTGCCGTGCTCGTGTGAACCTGCCCCGACGTGCAGGCAGGACAGACAGACGGACGAACACAGCACGAAACGGACGACAGTTGTGCAGGGCGTCCCCAGTGCACACACCCCGCACGGCTGTCACGGCAGTGCTCACTGCGACACACGCACCTCAAAGCAGACGCCCAGCTGTCCGCGTGGTCACGGGCTTGGGGGACAGCCTGTATAGGTGGGGACACCCTTTCAGCCCCTGGACGGCACCACCGCTGCCCAGGAAACTCAGTGTGAACTGCACTCAGCTCTCAGCCAGCGAGAGAGGAGAGGAGCGCGCAGCTCACACGCCACACGTTTCATTCGATTAGCTCATCGGCGCGTTCCCGTGTCTGTGACAATCATCGCACCGACAGTCACTTCAGAGTGCTGCCCTCACCCTTGGCCTTCACTCACTCCCAGGTACTATGGGGCCCCCTGCACCCCTGCAGGACGGGGCCCCCATCCACAGTGGAGAGAGCACCCCTGCAGGACGGGGCCCCCATCCACAGTGGAGAGAGCACCCCTGCAGAGAGAGGGTTCTCTTGCCTCAGGTCAGAGCCAGGAGGGCAGAGAGGGGTGTGAGCCCAGGCCTCCATCGCCAGAGCTGAGTTCTCTCCATGGCACGAAAGTGCCTCCCAGGCGCCAAAGCAAAGGGCACAGCCCACTTCACAGCGGGGGAGCACGCCTGCAGGTGCA
>PVJC01045669.1:0-13503 GCA_004026665.1 Murina feae
CCGCCAAAGGGGTCGCGACCCACAGGTTGAGAACCGCTGGTCTAGAGGGACCATTTATGTCAAATGCTGCTGAAAGTCAAATAAGAGGAAGAAGAAATCAGCCTTTAGATTTGGCAACACCGAGTTCTTGGGTGACCCTGAGGAGAGCAGTGGAAGGGAAAGCTCGTGCACAGTGGGTTAACAAGGTAACGAAAGGTGAGGAAGTGGAGCCACTAAATGGTCAGAGAAAAAGAGGAGCTTTGACAGAAAGACACCAGGAAGACCAAAGCTTTTCATAAAAATGTGTCTAAAGGCACATTAAACTGAGCAATAGCCCCACTGGAAAACAGATGGTCTTACCATAGAAAATTCTCAGGCACTCACACTGTGCCGTTCATTTGGGAGATTAAGAGAGGCAGAACAGCACGTGCAAAGGCCCTGTGCTGATGGGGGGGGAGGGGAGAGCATTTCATGAGACATGCCCACTTCCTGAGAGTTCTGTCTCTAGAATCCCTGGGCCCACCCCGGAATCCGAGAGGCTGGCCCTGGGTGTCCCCAGGACGTAGCTTCCGCACGGATCTGTGTAACTGGCCTAAAGAATGGATAGTGAACTATGACAACTAATTCTCATCTCTGCCATTTTCTGGCAAACATATCAACCCTGTTTTTATCTCAGACCTACACTTAATTGCTTTTTCATAAGCCTGCCTTAAGCCATCTGGTGACAGGCACAGGTGTGCTGAGCTTTGCTTAGGGCACTGACTTGTGTATTAAAATCTAGCCTCTTTTTAAGTACATTTCCATCCATTTATTAACTCATGCTCCACCTCTGAGGAACACGCCAGTTTGGCCAGCTAAGAATACCTGGAAATCCAAGTATTCACTCAGTAAATATCTGGGTCTGACATAGTTTGATAGGAGAGGGGAGGTGCGTCTAGCGGGGAGACAGACATACAGAGAGTTACAAATCACAGTAACAAGTGGAAAAGCAGTGTTTTCATTTCAGCAAAATTCTACCTTCTCTTGGGTGTCATAGCTGGTTCATAGCAATACCTCATACACATGAAAAGCATCATTTCATCAGCATACACGCTGCCTGGGAGGAAAAGGCGTCCTAAATCTCTTTGAGCACCTCATTTGTCTTGCGCAAAACGGCATCACCACAAATAATGTGGGGATAACTTCGCGGGCCACGCGTGGGAACTAGGCTGGGCGACACTTGACGTGTTTTCATTATTGACCACGGACGACGGTACCTTAGTCCACTGCCACAGCACTCTGCCCGCGGAAACGAGACTTGAAATCATCTCACATATTTCAGGTTTGAACTTTCTACAGGGATCGAAGTATCCGCAGCCAATAACTCCTGAAAAACACACACACATACACACACATACAAGATTAAAGGTGCAAGCTCATTGAAAGGTTATAAGGTGCATGTTTATCCCTGAGAATAAATTATTATAAGACTGACGAGGCAGTGTTAAGAATTTCTCAACCAAGTCAGCAGTGGGCCTGGGAAGCTCAGTAGGCTGTGCTGAGCATTTTATATGGATTCGCTCATTTAATACATTTTATTGATTTTTTTTTTAACAGAGAGGACCGGAGAGGGATAGAGAGTCGGAAACATCGATGAGAGAGAAACATTGATCAGCTGCATCTTGTCCACCCCCTACTGGGGATGTGCCCTCAACCAAAGTATATGCCCTTGACCAGCATCGAACCTGGGACCCTTCAGTCCGAAGGCCAACGCTCTATCCACTGAGCCAAACCGGTCAGGGCTGGATTCGCTCACTTAACCCTCCCAACATCTCCTGAGGAAAAATTCTCAGCTCCTGTCCTAACTCCAATGGAGCTGCTGTCGGAGACAGATTCTTCCCATGTTAATATGGGTTTAGGACGTGCCCACAGTCCCACGGCCTGTGTGTGTGAATCTGAGATTTGAACCCACACAGCCTGGCTCGGAGCCTGTGGGACAGCACTCGTCCTGGCGCGTAGGAAGCTGGCAAAGAACTGAGACACCACCCCTCCTCCTGCAGGGGAGCAGCCCAGGCCCAGGCAGGTAACGCAATTGCTCACGGTCCCCGGAGAGGTTGTTGAAAGAAATGGACTCCGCACCCACATCTCCGGGCCTGCAGTCAGTCAACACCCTGGCATGAGCCGGTCAACTCGTGGTTCCCGGGACACACTCAGCACAGACAGTGTGACATAACCGCCCTCGGGAAGGGCGCGTAGGGTTAGAATGTTTGGGGTTCAGACTGCAAAACCGGGGTGCTCTATTCCCCGCAGTGAGACGTGCTTGGTGCTGAGCAGGGTATTTTTAGCAGAAAATGAATGTGAACTGCTGTTCGGAGATTGGGAGCAGGTTACGAAGGAGGGGGTGCAGGGGGAGGGGGACAGCTGAAGAAACTGGGCTTCGTTCACACAGCTTGAAGAGCAGCCTGGAGGAACATGGAACTGTCCTCCAAAGTCTTGGCAGCTGGTGCCAGAGGCCAGGAAGGCCCTTTGCTGCCTGAAATCCTCTGGTTCTGGGTCTCCAGCTTCCTGTGCGACACGTGTTCTGTGGGGAGCATGGGATCTGGAATCCAAACTCAGGATTAGCACCACGCCCCTGCCCTGCACTAGATACACGGCCCTGACTGAGCAGTTATTTCTCTTTTCTGAGCCTCAATTTCTGGTTTGTTTCTACGTGTAACGTTCAATATTAATCACACTGAAGAGTGTACGAAATGGTGTGACAAATGAGCAAATGCTCACATACAGACCACTAGGCCGAGAGACACCACACGGCCTGGGACACTAGAAGCCCGTCTGTCCATGCCTATCCCTCCCTCCCCCCCTCCTCCCTCCCCGAGGTAGCCACCGCTCTGACTGGTGAGAACCATAACTAGCTTTCCTTTATGGCTTTGCACTGATTTTTCTGAACTTTAACTTTTTTTTAACCTTAACGTTTGAAACTTCATTTCATTGAATCATATATTCTTTGGTGACTTGCTTATTTCACTCAACATGCTACCTCTGAGCTTTATCCATATTTGCTGCTCATATTGGCATTGCTCTGTGTGCCTAGGCAGCAAGTTCTTTATCCGACTTTAGCATCAATAAACTTGGGGGTCACTTCAAGGCCTTTGCTATCGTGAACATTGTTCTGGGGCACAGATGCAAAACCAATTACAGGTGGAGGGAGGACTTAAATATGGAAGGCAAAGCTACATACAGTGCTTGGGAAGAAATACAGGCGACTGTCACGTGACCTCTGGGTAGGAAAGAGCTTCCCAGGTGAGACTGAGAGAGCACACACTATAAAGGAAAACAGTGATAAACTCTTACACAGTGGGCCTGCTGGGGGCGGGTCCATGATCTGCTTCTCCAGGACCAACGGCTAATCCCTCCCCACAGGACTGGCGGCGAACTGCACACTCTCCAGCTGGGGATGAGAGGCCCAGTTGCTTCGGGTCCTCACCACCGCCTGATTTTATCAGAATTTTTCACTTTTTACAAATCCAGCTGGGTTGATGTGGCATTTCCTTGGTGCTCTACATGTGCATTTTCCTGAGTATTGATGCTTATCACTTTTACATTTGTTTACTTGCTACTTGGTTGCCTTTTCTTAAAGTACTGGTTTCTTACTGCCCCTTTTTGTATTGGGTTTGTTTGCTTTTCTCTTTAAGGATTCATAAGATTTCTTTAAATATTCAGAATACAGACTTTTTTTGTTTTGTTAATAGAGTACAAAACCAAGACCCCCGTGGAAGATTCTTTTTCCTCCCAAGTGGGTCTTGTGTTTTTAGTGTGTTTGTGCTGCTTTTTAGAGGAACCACAGTTCTTAACTAGTCAACTTTATCACCCTTTTCCTGTATGGCTTATGCTTTCTGAGCCTCGTTTAAACAGTTCTTTCCTACACAGAGGTCATTCGGATATTTTCCTTTATTTTCCTCCAAATGTTTTATAAGCTCTGGTGTCCATATTTAGATCTTTAATCTGTCTGTATTGATTTTATGTTTGGTATGAAGTAGGGGTCCAATATCAGTGATTTTCCCCATAAGAATTACTAAATATCCCAGAACCAACCATTGAAATGCCTTTCCCTTCTGATTTACATACGGTACCTGCCATGTCAGGTCATTAATGTCCACATATTCATGAGTCTGTTTCTCTTGTATCTCTTCACACACATAATTTTTGATGGTTTAGTTTATGTGAACCTAAATTTGGCACTAAAAATTTTATTTTTCTTAACATAGCGAAATGCTACATCTGACTTGGTATATTATATTGTTAGCCTATGATCAGTGAGCAGTCACTCAGCCCACATTCCTCTTACGAATCCCGCCAAGAAAACCCAGGCACAAGGATTTGCTTGTATCTGAGCCGACCTTGCACAATGCTATTTCTAAATAGTCCTGAGTCTTAACCGGGGCTGTCACCACTCTTCTTAGTATTTACTCCCCTCTTTTCTGGTACTTAGCTCTCTATTTCACATACTTAATCCCCACTTCAAATAGAGCCTTTTAAAGCTCTTAAAGAAGGCTTCGCATAGCCTATGTCATTATGTATGCAATTAAAAAATTAAGCACCAAAAAGAGTCATACCAAAAATTTTGTCTATGGAAGCATTGGAAGGCAACGTGCAATTAAACACAGTAAACTGTCTTTTTAAACGTTGTGGGATGTCATTGCGACCACCTCCCGGGTGGATCATTGCTGCTATGAGCTGTACATCAACAATAGTAGTGAAGTCCCCAGGCTTATCCAAGCTGTACATTCCTTCCATTTCCATCATCTGTCGCACGATCTCATTAGTTACCTGAAATATTACACAGCACTATGTTAGTAACATCTCACTACCGTGTTCCTCCACAGCTCGTATAAAATTAGTACAGATGAGATTTTTAAAAATATTCACTTCTTATCAATGAAGCCCTTGTAAATGTTAACGATCACCTTCAAGGTCACTCAATTTAACCCATCAGCCATGAAATCTAAACCATAAGTTAAATGTGTCTGGTGCAAGTCCAATCTGCTCTTCATCACACTGATAAAGTAATTTCCAAATACACTTAGATGAATTATGGAATATTTGGCATAATTACAGTAGTACTCAAGCTGCAAGTTTTACCATAGATACCTTTCACGCTCAAAATTCAACACTTCAAAAAACTTACGCCAGGATGTGGGATGGTTTTACTACTGAGCTTTCAAAATGATATGGCTGAATGTTTGGGTTTTGCATCCACACCTTATCTTTCCTGCAGCCTCCAACATTGCTAAAACTCCCTCCTTGTTAAACCATGTTCCCGCTCTTGGTTTCAGAGGCTCAGTTCTCTCCAGGTTCATCTCATGGCTTGAGTAACATCCCAAGCACCATTATCCACCCATTCCTCACACATAATTGTTCCATAGGGTTCCATCCTCTGTTGGGAGGCCAGGTGTAAGCTGACACAGTACTGGCACCTGAAGGGACTGATAAGATGCAGTCCCCTACTCACACAGTTTCCCCAGGCTTGTTTGGTTGGCCGATTATCAGTAGAATGAGAGTATTCTTTCAAGGCTTTACCAAGAAGTCTGTAACTATTTACTGAGATATGCTGTACCAAGGATTCTCTCCCTTAGATGTTTAGAGAAACAAAGAATACATTTCTGTTAACGAGCCTCCTAGTCAGTGTTTGTGTATAAAAGGCATTACGCAGTTAATAAAGTTGCTGCTGTCGATCAATGACTTGCAGACCTCCCGTCCTCAGCTTTATCTTGTCTTTCTTTTCTCAATTCCCACCTCCCTACCTCAGCCACCCTGGTTCACCTGTCAGGCTGGCCCTGGCAATCCTCCTCTTCTCTGCCCACTTTTCAGAGAAGGCCATCTCAATCCTCTACCCTGAAGAATCTCAGCTCTGAAACCCCACCTTCAGGTTCCTTTCTAAGCTCCACACCTCTATGTCCAAATTCCTACCGGGCATCGCACAATTTGAGGCACACAAGCACCTCAGATATAGCAGTCTTTCATTTAATAAACATTTAATGAATGGTTTCTGTGTGTCTGGTAGCACAGACAGACGTCCCTGTCATTCTAGTAGTGGGAGAGAAATGGTATATTATGTCTTTTGGGGGGGAAAATGAAGCAGAGAAAGGAAATAGGCAGTGCTCGGAGGTATAACTGAATATGGGGAGGAGGGGAGGCTCCGGCTCACAAGACATATAAGGAAAGACTTAAAATACACGAGAAAGGAAACCACTTAAGTATCTAGGAGAAGAGCATTGCAGGCAGAGTAAATAGTAAATGAGGTGCAGAGCAAACATCATATCCAGTGTGCACGAGGCTCAATAAATGTGGCTGGAGCAGAGTCACAGGGAGATGAGGCCAAACAGGACAGGGCCTTTGAGTCATAATAAGAAATTTGGCATGTATGTTCTGTAAGTCTCATGGAGGATTCTGAGCAGAGGATGTCATGATACGGCTCCTGTTTTAACTGATTTCTGATTTGAGAGTAGATTGAGAGGAGCAAAGGAAACGGAAGCAATGAGGAGACCTTTGTAATGGCCAAGAAGAGAGAGAGTAGTTTGCACAGGTATTAGCAATGGAATGGATAAATCTTGGATATAGTTTGAAGATAGAGCCAACACGATTCCCTCAAAGACTGAATGGTTTTGCTATTTTTTGAAATGGAGAGCACTGCTGGAAGAACAGGTTTAGGGGGTGACAGGAATTGGGCTTTGGAGAGAACATGGTAAGTTTGAGATCCAACTAGACATTTCTAATTGGATAAATGAGCCCAAAATGCAGGGACTCTTCTATTTAGAGATGATATCTAAATATGCTTCCACTCTCCTCAACTTAGAGGAATTGCTGAGAGGTCTGTGGGCCTTGGAACCCAATCGAATGGGAGAGAAAAAGGGAAAGAAAAGGGGGGAAAGCCGTCCCTTGCCTGAGGATGACACCTGCATAGATTCGCATGTTGGGTATACATTGCCTAAGTGGGCGAGAGACTTTCAAGTCTTAACTGTACTCTGATCCCTGAGTAAGCTCTTAGGGACCTGGCAGAAGAAAGTTCAAAACCTGTCTGGATGAGGGTACATCCATCCCAGGCTTCAGATAATTTTCAAAGGCGATGACCTAGCCAGCAGCCAAAGATACATACAGAAAACAAGACAGTTTGAACCTGAACACAAACTATTAAAACCACAGAGAGCAGAAACAGAACCTCATAGACTCCATATGCTGGAATTAACAAACACAGAAATTAAAACAACTTTGCTAAACGTGTTTAAAGAAATAGACAACAAATTTGAAAATGCAAGGAGTAAGAAATGTTTAAAAATGACAGCATTTTTTTGAAAGAAAAGAGAATCAAATAACTAAAAACTCAAAAAATAATTTGACAATAGATTGGACAAAGTTGAGAAGAAAATTAGGGAAGTGGTAAACAGAGAGGGGAATTATCTAGATGTAAGTATCACAAGGCTGGAATGTACAGAAGAGAATTACGGAAACTCAGAGGGCATAGAAGAAAGACTAATATACATCTGGAGTTTGAGAAAAGAGGGAAGAAAGAGAGGCAAAAGCGATATTTGAAGAGATAAAGACTATAAATTTTCTAGAACTGATGAAAGACACCAAACCATAGATTCACAAGTCCCAGTACATCCCAAGTAAATAAATGCAAGTAAATCTGCACCAAAGAGCATCATTTAGAAAAGAAAAAATATAGTAAAGTAAGGTAAAGAGAAGCCTTAAAAACAGCCAGTGAGAGAAGGCAGATTGACAACAGAGGTGCAGTGCGGAAGTGGTAGCTGACTTCTCAGCAGCAACAGGAAAACAGAGGACAGAAATGATACATTCAGCATGATGAAAAAATAACTGCCCACCTCAATTTCCATATCCAGCAGCAATGTCTTTCAAATAAAGGAGATGAAATAGACATTTACAAGCAAAAACTAAGAATTTGTCATTAAAAGACCTTCTCTGAAGGAAGTTCTAAAAGCAGAAGGAACATAACAGCAGAAGGCAGGCCCAAGATGCAAGAATAGGTAAAGAGCCAAAGAGTGTGAACTATGTGGGTAATGAACGTGAAGAGTGAATATATAAAACAGTACAAATAATGCCTCATGGAAAAAAAATTTTTTAAAGAGAGATACAGACCTAAAATACACGCCAACAATAAAATGATAAGTCAGGAGAAAAATAAAGGAAATTGAAGTGTTCAAAAGTCTTGGGCATACAAAATGGAAGCTAAAGAGTTAGTTATCTTTATTTTTTTATTATCTGTGTATGCAGCTGTATTGTCTATGGTAACCAGTAGAACAGAGAAATTAAATACTGCCTATCCTATATAATAAAAACTTAATATGCTAAGTGTCTGGTTGTCCGGTCATCCATTCAACAATCAAAGCATAATATGCTAATGATATGCTAAGGCCACTCAACCACTCTCTATGATGTGCACTGACCACCAGGGCACAGACAGTCGACTGGTTGACCAGTTGTTATTACATGCACTGACCACCAGGGGGCAGATGCTCTGATCAGTAGGTTAGCTTGCTGCTGGGGTCTGGCCTATTAAGACTGAGCAAGACTGAACTCCAGTTCCAGGCGAGTATCTGGGGCCCAGACTCATACCTGGAGAAGTTGGACTGACTGGCACTGGGAGGAAATCCAAAGCGGGTTTCTCTCAGCTTTGCTTGCAGCGATTACCGTGGGACACAGAGACCCAGTGTCTCTTAGTGCAGGGCTGAGATTCAGCCATAGCTGACTCCCCGGGACCCCACCCTGCCCAACCTGCACACAGAGGCTTTTGCATATAAAAGGCTGAGCAGCCTCAGGCAAAGGCTAAAATAGCAACTCCTTGGAGATACAAGAGCCAGTGTACCCAGTGGTCAGAGTGGTATCATCCTAAATACAACTCCTCAGATTCATAAGGGACACACTCAGGGGGGAGACTCAGTGAGCACCAAAGCCCCTCTGAAACAACACTTGCCCCATAAGGGTGTCTCCAGCACAGAAGTTCTCTCATTGTAGACACAGCTGATTCTCACAACCAAGTGGCCTGGAGGCCAATTCCTCTCAGTGATCACCTAACACAGAAAGCCACTCTATCAACCCAGGGAAGCAGCCAAAATGCGGAGACAAAGAAACAGATCACAAATGACAGAAATGGAGGAAAGCAAATGACTGGATATAGAATTCAAAACCACGGTTATAAGGTTTTTCAAAATTTTTCTAGAAACCACTGATAGACCTAGTGAGACCCTCAATAAATCTAAGTATACACTGACTAAAATAACGAATATTATACAGAGATCCAACAACAGAGTAGAGGAATGCAAGAATCAAGTCAAAGATTTAAAATACAAAAAAGCAAAAAAAAAAAAAAAACTCAGCCGGAAAAGCAAAAAGAAAAAAGAATCCACAAATATGAAGACAGTGTAAGGAGCCTCTAGGACAACTTCAAGTGTACCAACATCAGAATTATAGGGGTGCCAGAAGAAGAGAGAGAGCAAGATATTGAAAACCTATTTGAAAAAATAATGACAGAAAACTTCCCCTACCTGGTAAAAGAAGTGGACTTACAAGTCCAGGAAGCGCAGAGAATCCCAAACAAAAGGAATCCAAAGAGGACCACACCAAGACACATCATAATTAAAATGACAAGAGCAAAAGACAAGGAGAGAATCTTAAAAGCAGTAAGAGAAAAGCAGTCAGTTACCTACAAGGGGGCACCCATATGACTGTCAGCTGATTTCTCAACAGAAACTTTGCAGGCCAGAAGGGAATGGCAAGAAAGATTCAAAATAATGAATAGCAAGAACCTGTAGCCAAGATTACTTTATCCAGCAAAACTATCATTCAGAATTGAAGGTCAGACAAAGAGCTTCACAGATAAAAAAAAAGCTAAAGGGGTTCATCACCACCCAACCAGTATTATATGAAATGCTGAAAGGTATCCTTTGAGAAGAGGAAGAAGAAAAAGTAAAGATAAAAATTATGAACAACAAATACATATCTATCATCGAGTGAACCTAAAAATCAAGTGAATAAAAAATCTGATGAACAGAATAAACTGGTGAATAGAGTAGAATCAGAGGCATAGAAAGGGAGTGGACTGACAATTTTCGCGGGAAAAAGGGTGTTGGGGATGCGGGAAGAGATTGGACAATAATTGTACACCTACGGATGAGAACAGCGTGGGGGGTAGGGGGGAGGCGGTAAGGACAGAGGGTGGGGTGGGAACTGGGAGGAGGGGAGCTATGGGGGGAAAAAGAGGAACAATTGTAATCTGAACAATAAAGATTTTTTTTTAAAAAAAGAAGTCAGTCTATACACACAAAAATGAAAAGAAAAAAAAAGACTGAGTAAGATGTGCCGGACACATCCTGGTCCCCTCCTGCAATCCCTCCCTGGCTGGTCAACGTCCTGAGTCCTTCCCCAGTCCTGATCATGCACAGGTGGGGTCCCTTGGCCTGGCCTGTGCCCTCTTGCAATCCAGGACCCTTTGGGGAATGTTGGAGAGCCAGTTTCAGCCCGATAGCAGAACAACTGGTCACTATGACACGCACTGACCACCAGGGGGCAGATGCTCAACACAGGAGGCCTCTGGTGTCAGTGCGCTCCCACATAAGGAGAGCTGCTCAGCCAGAAGCCAGGCTCATAGCTAGTGAGCGCAGTGGTGGTGGTGGGAGCCTCTCCTGCCTCTGCGGCAGCATCAAGGATGTCGGATTTCGGCTTAGGCCCGCTCCCCCCTGGGGAACAAATTTTGTGCACCAGGCCTCTAGTAGATAATAAACAAAAGGGAAAAATCAATTTTCTCAGAGAAATGGGAAGAAAACTGTAACCCATCTATGCTCAGCTGAGAGTGAGGAAATGGAGGGGTTAGAGGTCTGGGAAAAAGATAAAAGTATGAAATAGTCATCTCCCAGAGCAGGAGCCTAAAAGGAAATATAACACAGGAATAGACAAGACAAAGATATGAAACATGAGACATGCAGTATGATTGTTGGGCAGCATTAAGAGCTCAGATGAAAAAGGGAACATATGTCATGCTTTCAATAATAAAGATTTCTTAAAAAAGAACTCAGTCGTGATCATGATTTTATTAACTAGAGGCTCAGTGCACAAATCCGTGCACAGATGGGGTCGAGCTGGCCCTGCTCCAATCAGGGTGGAGGGGGGGCTGGGCCTGTTGGGAGGAGACAGCAGGAGATTGGCCAGCTGGCCTGCTCTGATCAGGGCCAATCAGGGCTGGGCCAGCTAGGGGGAGGGCCCAAGGGAAATTGGCCAGAGGGCCCCACCCCCAATTGGGGTGGGTGGCCAATTGGGGGCAGGGCCAGCCATTGGGAGTGGGCCAGTTGGCCCTGCCCCCAAATGGAGTGGAGGGGCTGTGGGAGGTTGGCTGGTCAGCCCCACCCCTGATTGGGTGGTTTGCTGGCCATAGTGGGCGTCATAGTGACTGGTCATTCTGGTCATTATGGAGTTCCGGTTGCTGGCTTTTTATATATACACTAGAGGCCTGGTGCACAAAATCCGTGCATAGGTAGGGTGCCTAGGCCTGGCCAGCGATCAGGGCTGATCAGGGCCTTCTGGCTGCTGGCCGGGGCCTTCCTTCCTCAGGTGCTGGCTGACCTGGGCCTTCCTTCATTCTGTGCCACCCCTGGTGGTCAGTGCATGTCATAGCAAGCAATCAAGCTCCCAGTCTCTTGGTCGAACTCCCGAGGGGACACTTTTCATATTAGCATTTTATATATATAGATACAGTAGATATTTTTTAATGTTTTTATTTATTTCAGAGAAGAAGGGAGAGGGAAAGAGCGATAGAAACATCAATGATGAGAGAAAATCATTGATTGGCGGCCTCCTGTATCCCCCCACCCCGCCCACACACACACACACACACACACACACACACACACACTGGGATCAAGATGGCAAGCTGGGCAGGTACTCTGACCAGGAATCAAACCATGGCCTCCTGGTTCATAGTTCAACACTCAACCACTGAGCCATGACAGCTGGGTTGTGATCATGATTTTTCAAATGAAACCAGGTGTGGTTTTCTCCAGTCAAGTTTAGCTGCGTAGATACAGGTGGAAGAAGAGCAAACAACGTTTTAACACAGCTTTAAGGTGGTTAAGGCAGAAGGTGTATGGTACAGTGATTACCATAATGGATCATGAAATTTAAGGTGGGAAAAGAAGCAAAGAAATTAGAAGAAATGGGGATAGTTTAATGATGGTAGGAAAAATGGGTGGTAGCTCCACTGGAGTCAGGAGAGGGACCAAGCTACAGAGTGGACATGGTGATCAGAGAATAAAGCACTTGCAATTGAGATAATGAGGGAGTTGCACTGACGACAAAGTGCAGCGCAGGGCTGCAGGGAGGAGGCATTCAGACAGGGTGGAAGGCAGGCAATGTGGGGAGGGCAGGTCAAGGAGTGAAGAGGCCAAGATCGTGTCTGTCGGCACTGGCATCACCAAGAATTGTGAGAGCAGGCTGCGTAACTTGCAGAGCCCACAGCAAAATGAAAATGCAAGGCTCCTTATTCAAAAGTTATTCCGTATTTCGAGATGGTGACAACAGAGCATTAAACCATGTGCAGGACTCTGAAGCGCGAGTCCCTGTGGACACACAGCTGGCACACCCTTGCAGCTGCACCCTCGTGACAGGGACAGGACAGTGACGAGCGCATGACAGACATCGGGAACTGAGCCCTGCAGGGAGAGAGGGGTGCTAGCCTGACAGGCTTTCAGGGGGAAGGGCAATAAGAAGCAAGGAGGGCATCCCTTCACCCCCAGGCCTGGGTTCTTCTTGAGAAGCCTACAGGGAAAGCGGCATCCTGGATTCTCGGAGAAGTCACATTTACAGTGAATTTCGTGGATGAACTGTGGCTTCCAAGGGCCACAGGAAAGCGTAGGGAGGTAGGAGATGAGGTCGGAGAGGGCAGGGCTGTCTGGGCATTATTCTCAGGGTAAGCACAGATTCTCAGTGGTGTCGTCTGGGGTGAACCGGGAGGGATGGGATGGTTTCAGGCTGCTCCAGGTGGAGGCTGCTGCTAAGGCAGTGCATGGAGGTAGGAGAGAGGTGTTGGGACCCCATGTGGAACGTGCAGAATTCTAGCAGCATCAACGAACTTCTCTAACAAGGACTGGCTCTGGGATTGGCAGATGATCGCGACTAGGACAGGGGTGTGGGGCACAGTTATAAAAAACAAGTGGTTTTTAAGTCAAGAACTCCTTTGGAGAGTGTGCAGAGTAAGGCTAAACCCTGGGGAATGGAAGGGAGAAGCCAGAACCTGAAATCAAGTAGCCGGAGAGACAGGAGGGCGTGCTGCTGGAAACCGCAGGGCGATTTCGAGAAGAGAGAACATCAACTCTAACCGAGAACTCACAAGAGACTAAGGATT
This sequence comes from Murina feae, assembly GCA_004026665.1. NCBI lineage: Eukaryota > Metazoa > Chordata > Mammalia > Chiroptera > Vespertilionidae > Murina > Murina feae. The sequence goes on from PVJC01045669.1 coordinate 13,367, forward strand.
AGTACTAGGCTTAGTAAGATGAGGGCAATATACATTTTTATATATAACTAAAAATACTAATTCAATACCATCTATAGGAGATATATATATACTAGGGGCCCGGTGCACAAAAATTTGTGCACTGGGGTGGTGGGGGA
>PVJC01045670.1:0-13613 GCA_004026665.1 Murina feae
TCCATTCCTCCATCAATGATGTGAGCTTGTTTCCCTTCCAGTGCTGGAATGGATTACAGGTGTGCTGAGATAAAGACCCCCTTAGCCCTTGGAGCTGTCAGTGAGACCTAAGGCAGAGGGTGGGGTTCTAGGATTGGCTACAATTCCTGCACTGGTAGCCTATGGCCATGAGTAGTCTCATCTATGCACCCTAGGGTACTATTCAGATAATCACCACCATTTTTAAGAGCCAAGTGGTGAAAATTGTTCTCATGAAGATGTAAATATTCCCTGGATGTGGTGAACTCAGTAAACTATTGTCAACTCTTAAAATCTCAAGTGTTTAAGCTACCAGCTCTTAAGACCCAGACAGCTCAGTGACATCTCGCTTAGATAATGCATGAGTTTTGGACCTTGCAGAGGCAGGTGGAATAAGACCCTGAGCAAGCCAATAAGCTAGTTGCTGGACTCCAGAATAAGTAGGTCTAAGGAAAAGAGGTGAAGAAAGATGCCTAGAAGTTAGAACCTGGTAATGATGGTGATGGGAGAAATTGTGGGCAGGAATATACTGGGGAACCCCAGAAGGAAAAAATCACATTCTCTGATTACCCTCAGAACCAAGCTTCCCCTAAGCTGTTGCATAGCAGTATATGTATGTGATGGTTCCACATGGAAAAGTAACGCATTGAACATCTTCCTAGGGCTTCTGCCATCCACAGATTTCTGTTCACTTGAAATTTAATCAAGTTGTTAAATAATTGTGCTAATGAGAATTCTTATTTTGAATAAAAGGCCTTAAGTAAATTTTTATCCCTTTATCTTACTTTGGGTTTCCTCAAAATCAGAAATTGAGACACTATGGGGAACCACACAAGCACCCAACCAATTTCCTTTGGAGATTTTAACATAAGAAATGAATAAACTCCAGCCTATGTAAGCCCCAGTAATTTTTTTATTTCAGTAATTCACAACCAAACTGGATCCTGACTGATTCAGAATCCTAACAAGAGTGCAAAGATTCTGAGGCTAAGTCCAACTTTAAAGCTGCAGCAAACATTTCTAGATGAACCAGAGAAGCTGAGGTCTTTCCAAGTCAAAGGAGCAGGAATGGAGTCAACAAAGGCTTAGGAACTGGAATGAGCCCCAAAGGAGCAAACAGAAGATGGGGAAAAAGCTAGGAGTCCCTTTTATACCTTGCTGTAATTGACCATATTGACCATGGTGCATAAAGGTAGTCTGCCTTAAAAGTAGAGAGGGCAAAAAAGAGAGCTTTAGAAGTTAGAATTGTCAAGACTTTGTGACCAATTAAGCATCAGAGATGAGGAGTAGGAAGAGCTAAGGAATGATGATCCCAGGTCTTTGGCTTGAGAACCCGGATGGAGAGTAAGATTTAGAGAGGTAAGTTTTGGACTCCTTAGGGTTAAGGCGCTCATGGTACACCCAAGTGGAGATATTCATTAAGCTGTGGGTCTAGACTCCACAAAAGAGAGCAGGGATAGAAATATCAATGTGGATCAGTCATTACATAGATGGGCTTTTGTGGCAAAGATGTGTTGAAGTTGATGGAGAGACTGTGGGGGATGAGAAGACAACAATTGGTTGATTACCAATGCCTAAGTATAGAGGAAAAGATAAGGACCTTATGATGAAGAAAATGAAGAAGTGGTCAGAGAAGAAGGCAAAAAAAAAAGTGGGGTGATATGTTCTAGTATCCAAGTGAAGGAAAATTTTATTGAAGAGTCATGAGCAACACAGAAATGTCTATTAAAGCAAATTCTATTGGTCAAGCTCATATTGCCTCACCAATTATCAGTAGTATGTGACCAGACTTCCAACTATCAGTACCTGTATCTTTTTTATTCTGGACTTTCTCTGGCTTCCAGAGTCTGCTCTGACCTTGGATATGGCAGGCTGCCATATCCTTTCCTGAGATCACCTCCCAAATAAACTGCTTATACTCAAATTCTTGTCTCAGATTCAGCTTTTAGTGGAACCCAAACTAAGATATCTAGAGAGATAAGACCTGAGAAACATCCATTGGATATACCAGTCAGTACAGTTGGTGGCTTGAGTGAGAAATTTGAAATAGAGAAAGGAGATGGACCACATTTCAGGGAAACAAATTAATAGGAAATATGGAGAAGACACCTAAGAAGCAAAATTACCAACAGAAGAGATATATAGTAGTGACTTCATATTTCAGTTGAATATGATTTAATCCCCCTTTCTAACATCACTCTAATAGTTTTGGGGACTCACTTTTCTCCCGTTCTGTCTTGTCTTAGAGAGAGGTGGTACCTTCCCCAGAGGAGGTTAATGGGCTAATTCCCTCATTTCAATGCAGGCAGGTGACTCAGACTAGGCCATGGGACACCCCCTCCCAGGTCTTCGAAGCCTGAGTGATATAAAAATATGAAGACTGGTTAGAGATCATTTATCACAGCACCCCATTGCTAACCAGGTTTTTCCAAGACAGTTTTTTTGTGTCAAATCTTTGTAACAAATTAACTTTTGCTAAAGATTACCAGAGGCAGTTTCTACAGCCAAGAATCCTGCTTAATAAAAAGAAGACTATAACCAAAGATTACACAGAATAAAAGGGACTTGTTTCTACTTGGATATTTTTCTTTTCTTTTGTTATTATTTTATAATCTAAAGCTACATTTATTGTACTTTTAAGGGTTTTCTCTCCCCTCAACTTTATGAGATGTAATTAACATTTAACATTGTGTAAGTTTGTGTACATTATGATTTCACACACACACACACACACACACACATTTCACAATCATTACTGTAAAATGATTATCACAATAAGGTTAATGAACACATCCTTCACCTCACATGATTATATTTTTTTGTGTATGTATAGTGAGAACATTAAAGATTTACTCTTAGCAGCTTTCAAGTATATAATAGAGTATTATTAACTGTGGTCATCATTTTGTACATTAGGTCCACAGAATTAATTCATCTTATAACTAAGTTTATATACTGTGACCAATATCTCCCTGTTTCTCCCACTACCCAGACCCTGGCAACTACTATTCTACTCTCTGTTTCTATGAATTCGGCTTTTTAAAAGATTCCACATATAAGTGAGATCATATAGTATTTGTTTTTCTCTGCCTGACATTTCTCTGCAATGGCCTCAGGGTCCATCCCTGTTGTTACATTTGGCAGTATCTCCTTTTTTTTTAATGGCTGAATAATATATATACAGTATGTGTGTGTGTGTGTGTACACACACACGCACACTAGAGGCCCAGTGCACGAATTCCTGCACCAGTGGGGTCCCTCGGCATGGCCTGTGGGGATTGGACTGAAACCGGCAGTCCAATGCTTCCGGCCACTCCTGCCTGCCACTCCCACTCATCCTGGCCCTGCTGTGCCTGCTGTGGGCTCGTGCCCAGTCAGTCCTGATTGGCAGAGACTTGCACTGCCACATTAGCACTTGCCAGCTGTGAGCCCCGCATCTGATACCTGTCCCAAGGGAGGTGGGGGGCAGGACTCGATCGGCCCTCTAGGGGGGTGGCGGGATGCCCTTGTGGCCTGGGGTCTGGATCCGTACTGCTGATATTCACGCCGGTTGTCCAGGAGCCACTTGGCGGCTACTTTTATATTGTTTCTTCCTTGTGGAGCATCTAGGGAGGGGAAGTGGCCACAATGCCCGAGGCTGACTTCCAAGAGGCTGGCAGCGCTGTCAGGATCTTGCAGGAGGTGTTGGTCTGTTGGTGCCTGGCCTGGTCTCCAGAGATTGGACCTGAGGGAGTGAGTAGCTGCTGCCAGGCTGGTGGGCTGCCTAGATGGGTCAGTCAGCTGAGTGGCATTCTCGCTGTGGGAGCACACTGACCACCAGGGGGGCAGTTCTTGCATTGAGTGTCTGCCCTCTGGTGGTCAGTGCGCATCATAGTGACTGGTTGTTCGTTAGGTTGCTTAGGCTTTTATATGTATAAATATCCTATATAATAAAAGAGAAACATGTAAATTGACCATTCTTTCGCTACGCTCACCAGCCAATCAGGGTGAATATGCAAATTAACCTGACAAAGATGGTGGGTTAATTTGCATATGCAAGCACTGGGCGGAGAGCAGAAGCGGGAGAGCCGGCAGCTTGGGGGGACATGGCTCCCTCAGTCACCAGTCAGAGAGCAGAGCAGGAATGCCGGAGGCTTGGAGGACCATGGCTCCCTCAGTCGCTTCCAGCACAGGGAGCACCAGAATTCTGGGAATAGCAGTTCTGATGGCAGCTCCAGGACCAGAAGTGGAAGCCCAGAGCACGGGGAGCACCAGGAATGCTGGGAATCATAGTTTTGGTGGCAGATGGATCTCCTAGACACTAGAGCAAAGTGAGCCTGGAGTAAGTTACTGTTGCAGTGGGGGGTGGAGGGAAAGCAAAGATGAGAGACATAAGTAAAATCAGAGTGTTTAGGAAAAATTAAAGGGAGATAACCTAAAACTTCCAGGAAATCTGCACCAATGAAGCAAAGAAAAAAAATGCCTCTATTATTCTGTGAGCAACAAACCGAACTGGGTTGGGGGTCTGACAATTTGTTCATATGATTGCAAAGACAGGCAGAAACTCCCAGGTTAGAAAGCAATCCCCTGAGGGCTCCCAGATTGGAGAGGGTGCAGGTCGGGTGAAGTAACTGCCTTCCCTACCCCCCACTCCAGCCCCCATGCATGATTCTTTGTGCACTGGGCCCCTAATACATATCACTTTCTTTATCCATTCATCTGTTGATAGACTCTTAGGTTGTTTCCATATCTTGCTTTTGTGAACACTGCTACAATTAACATGAGGGTGCAGATATCTCTTTGAGATACATATATCATATCCTTTGGATAGATACCCAGAAGTGGGATTGCTAATTGTACAGTAGTCCTATTAATTTTTTGAGGAAACTCCATATTGTTTTTGAAGTGGCCATACCAATTTACATTCCTACCAATAGTGCATTAAGGTTCCCTTTTCTCCACATCCTAGCCAAGCACTGTTATTTCTTGACTTTTTGATAATAGCCAGTCTAACAGGTGTAAGGTTTTGATTTGTGGTTTTGATTTGCATTTCTCTGATGATTAGCGATGTGGGGCACCTTTTCATGTACTTGAGGGCCATTTGTATGTCTTCTTTGGAAAAATGTCCACTTAGGGTCCTCTGCCCATTTTGAAATCAGGTTATTTGGTTTTTATGCTATCGAGTTGTTTAAGTTCCTTATATATTTTGGGTATTAACCCTTTATCTGATATATGGTTTGCAAATATTTTCTCTCATTCCATAGATTGACTTTTCATTTGATTGATTATTTTGCTGTGCAGAGTTTTTTTATTTTTATATATCCCCATTTGTTTATTTTTTATTTTGTTGCTTGTGCTTTTGGTGCCATATCCAAAAAAAATCATTACCAAGACTAATGTTAAGGAGTTTCCCTCTGTGTTTTCTTGTAGTTTTACGGTTTGAGGTCTTACATTTAAGTTTAATCCATTTCAAGTTAATTTTTGTGAGTGGTATAAGATAAGGGTACAATCTCATTTCTTTACAGATGAACCTCCATTTTCCCAGCACCATTTATTAAAGAGACTATTCATATTTTTTTCTGATTTTAAAAATGACCCATGCTCAATGTAAAAAGCTGAGAAAGTACATACAAGTATTCTGAAGCAGAAAAAACCCCACACACAACACATTATAATCCCATTACTCAAAGGCAAAAACTATTAATTTTTTGGATGATACCATTATGCAATTTAGTAGCCACTTTATAGAATACTAGGAGCCCAGTGCACAATATATTGTGCACTCGAGGGTCCCTCAGCCCAGCCTGTACCCACCCAACCTGTGGCCTGCCACCCACCCATCATGCCCCGTTCACCCACACATACCACCTGCCACCCACACATCATGCCCCGCCCACCCACACACACCCCGGCCTGTCACCTGCCCTGCACACCCTGCTCACCCTGACGCCTGCACTGTACCCGCCTCTAGGCTGCTGGCCTCCACCTTGGCTGGGTTAATTTGCATACAACCACTCTGATTGGCTGGTAGGCATGGCTTAGGCGTCCTGTAGAAATGGTCAATTTCAATATTATGCTTTTATTAGATTAGACTAGGGGCCCAGTGCACAAAAATTTGTGCACTTGGGAGGTCCCTTAGCCTGGCCTGTGCCCTCTCACAGTCTGGGACCCCTAGGGGGATGTCCACCTGCTGGCGTGTCTGGCCAGCCTGGGTGAAGGGCTGATGGCTATTTTCAGGCTGGCCAAGCCCCCCAGTGTGGACCCTCACCCCATTGGGGTGTGGCCAGCCTGGGTGAGAGGCTGAGGGCTGTTTTCAGGCTTCCCACAGTCCCTTCAGGGTTCGATTCCCTACTGGCGTGCCTGGGCAGCCTGGGTTTGGGGCTGAGGGCCGTTTTCAGGCTGCCCACAGTCCCTTCAGGGTTCGAGTCCCTACTGGGGTACCTGGGCAGCCTGGGTGAGGGCCTGAAGGCCATTTTCAGGCTTTCAGACTGCCCACAGATCCCATTGACCCAACATCCCAGCAAGGCTGGCTGGAAGCAGGTTTCTGGGGTTTATTTATCTTCTATAATTGATACACTGTTGCTTTAAGCTGAGGCCTAAGCAGGTAACGAAGCCTCCTGTTGGCTTCAGCTCCATGGCTTCTATAATTGAAAGAATGTTGCCTTAGTAGAGGCCCAGCCTACCTAGGCAGGCAGTTTCCTCCATCGCTGGTGCAACAGAAGCCTCCTGTTTGGTTCAGCTCTGTGGCTTCTATAATTGCAACTATGTTGCCATGAGCAGAGAGAGGCCCAGCTGGCCTAGGCAGTTTACTCCTAGTGCAATGGAAGCCTGCTGTTTACTCTAGCTCTGTGACTGCCGGCCTCCATCTTGGCTGGGTTAATTTGCATAAAGCCACGCTGATTGGCTGGTGGGCGTGGCTTAGGTGTCTTGGAATGATGGCTAACTTGCATATTGCTCTTTTATTAGATTAGATGTCTATTGTGTAGGGTTCTATTTTTATGCAATTCCAATTTTTACTTCCTTCTCTTGAAGTAAAGAGTCAAGTATAACCCACACACACTACTTATTAAAAATCAATTTCCTCCTAAGCAACTTGTTCTCTGTTGCTTTCACAAGCCACATCTGCCCTCAAGCCTTCTTTATCATCCCTCATTCATCAAAACTCTAAAGCAGTAATGTCCAGTACAACTTTGTGTGATGATTGAAATATTCTATAACATGAAACATGTAGTTACCAAGCAGTTGACATGTAGCTAGTAAGACAAACTGCAGTTTTAATTTTAATTAATTTAAACTTAAGTAGCACATGTGGCTAGTGGCTACCATATTGGATAGCACAACTCCACAGGGTTTCTTTCTTGCCTTAGAGGCCATTGTGAAATCAATGGTCCATTATATAATTACTGACATCTTAGGAAACAAGAAATTCAATGAAAAACTATGATTGTGAAATTTGTACTTTAATTTTAGACATAATTTTCTAAGACATTTTTAGCCTTTTACATTTAGTTTTAAATTTTGTTCTCTCATTTGAAAATGTATACAAAGTTATTCTATATAAATCCAATGTGAGTCAAGATGAGGTTTTAGTATGTTATAATATGACACAGTTATATTATGTTAATGTGACTTGCGTTTTTAAATAATTGGTTTGAGCAAGATAAACAGAACATTGGGAGGAGGTTTAATACATGGGGGGTTTTGCTGATGATGGACTAAAATTAAAGTACTTTGGGAGTTGGAGAGAGACAGAATACGGGGTCAAAGTAGGTCATTTGCTTCCACATTTACTTTTACCATGACCCACAGTATAAAATACAGTTTATAGCATGACCCAGTATACACAAATATCTAATCTAATAAAAGAGTAATATGCAAATTAACCTCACTCCAAGACACTTAAGCCATGCTCACCAGCCAGGTCATGCCCACCAGCCAATCAGAGCAGCTGTATGCAAATTAACCCAGCCAAGATGGTGGCCAGCAGCCACGGAGCTAGAGCAAATAGGAGGCTTCTGGTGCAGCAGCAATGGAGTTGAAACTGCCTGCCTAGGCCAGCCAGGCCACTGCTCAAGGCAACAAAGTTTTAATTATAGAAGATAAATAAACCCAAGAAACCTGATTTCAGCCAGCCTTGCTGGGATGTTGGGTCAATGGGAGCTGTGGGCAGCCTGAAAACAGCCCTCAGCCCCTCACCCAGGTTGGCCAGGCACCCCAGTAGAGACTCGAACCCTGAAGAGGCTGTGGGCAGCCTGAAAATGGCCCTCAGCCCCTCACCCAGGCTGGCCACATCTCCATGGGTTGAGGGTCTCCACTGGGGGGCTTGGCCAGCCAGCAAACAGCCATCTGCCCCTCACCCAGGCTGGCCAGGCATGCCAGCAGGTGGACATCCCCTGAGGGGTCCCAGACTGTGAGAGGGCACAGGCCAGGCTGAGGGACCACTCCCCCAAGTGCACAAATTTTTGTGCACCGGGCCCCTAGTACATATATAATGGAAATAAAGATTGCATAAGAGGAATAATACTTCCACTACATGTAGTGCATTCTTCTAATTCCTATTTTATTCTATTCTCTTCTGTACCATCCTGTTTATTATATCCTATTTTATTCCATTTAATTTTTCATATGTTGGTTGAAATTCATTAAACTGACGTCATAATCCAGGGCTCCAATGTGTAGTTTGAAAATACTGGATTAGGAGTTGTATGGAGCCATATGGGTTGGAGTGTTTGAGTGAAGAGGAGTGACTTAGGAGTGCTGGGCTTTAGATACAAACAGAGATGGAGGCTGCATCAGTCTGCTTGGGCTGCCATAACAAAGTACTACAGACTAGATGGCTTAAACAACGGGAACTTATTTTCTCACAGCTCTGGAGGCTAGAAGTCCAAGATCAAGATACTGGCAGGGTTAGTTTCTCCTAAATTCTCTCTCCTTGGTATGCAGATGGCCTGGCCACCATCTTGCTGCCTTTTCACAGGGTTGCCCTTCTGGTGTCTCTTCCTCATCTTATATTCTTCTGGAATAGAGCCCCACCTTAAAGCATCATTTTAACTTAATCACCTTGTTAAAGACCTTATCTTCTAATATGGTCACATTCTGAGGTACCAGGGGTTGGGACTTTACCATATGAATGTTGGAGACAATTCAGCCCATAACACAAAGAAGGAAAGAGGGCATGAGCCCCAATAGTCTTCAAGGCAGAGTATGATGGTGAGGTTATGAGTGTTGGAGGAGGAGGTGGCTCTTACTATGGGCACTCAGAGCTTTGGGGCTCCTCTTCTTTCCCACCCTTGGAGGTTTGGAGGCCCAAGGAGCAATGCACTTGTCCTTAGCTTATCAATATCTGGTCTCCATTTTAACCTGGAACTATTTTCTTATAGTGTTGTTTCAGGATGGTAGACATTAAAGTGTTTATATGCTGAACTAAGGAGTCTGTGACAGTTTTTAAAAATTGCTTTTCTTAATCAGCTAATCAAACAACAGCAAATGAAATAGATTGGGGATGGGGAAAAAATTCACAGAGGGGAAATCCTATATAATAAAGAGATAATATGCAAATGATCATCACATGCTCACACTCTTGCACCCTCGTGCAGGGGCCAGGGGACCTGAGGCTGCACCCCCGCCCTGGTGCCAGAGGACCTGAGGCCATGCCTCCTGCCCTGGAGCTGGGCTGGGGGACCTGAGGCTTCACTGAGGGACCAGAGGCCGCAACCCCTGGCACAGGAATAGGAGCATAAAACATATTAAAAATAAATTACTACTGCTCTGGCTGGTCTCACTTGGTTGGTTGAGTGTTGTCCCATGTATAGAGGGTTTATGGATTTGATTCCCTGTTAGGGCACATGCCTGGGTTGTGAGCTTGATGAGGGACCTGAGACTGCGGCCCCCCACCCAGTGGGGCTTGATGGGGGACCTGAGGCTGTGTCCTGTGTGACTTGATGGGGGTGGGGCTGGCCAGGTCTGGGTCTCATGTGATTTTGAGGCATGCGTGGGTGGGCAGAGACTTGACTCTGGGTCCCGTGGCGCACCCCAGACTCTGATAGGAGGGAAATTTTCATATATATTTTACTAATTTTCTTTCATCTCTGACACTTCTATTATAGAGAAAAGGCAAATAGCAATATTAATATATTTCCTCCAATTAATTGCCTTTTAATTTGCACAAATTTCATGCAAAGGGCCACTAGTGGTACCATAAAACTGGAGATGCTGATTAGAGTGCCCCAAATCCTTTAGTTCTTATATATTCAATAAGTACCTATGATGTACAGTGAATATTTAGGCACAGAGGAGGAAATGTACATAATTAAAAGCATAAGCATAATAGTTGAACAAAAATATGCATTATTTTAACTGTGTAAAGCAACAATTCAAAACTTAATACATGAATACTAAAGGTTCTTAGACTAAAGAAAAAACGGGAGCATAAAACACATTAAAAATAAATTACTGCTGCCCTGGCTGGTCTGGCTCAGTTGGTTGGGTGTTGTCCTATGTATAGAGGGTTTGCCAGTTTGATTCCCTGTCAGGGCACATGTCTGGGTTGTGGACTTGATCCCTGATAGGGAGCATGCAGGAGGCAACTGATCAATGTCCTGATGTCACATTGATGCTTCTCTCCCTCTCAAAAAAAAATCAATAAAAAATCTTTTAAAAATAAATTACTGTTATCTTAGTGAAAAGAGAAGTTGGTTAAATTCAAGTAGTAAATTCTGAATTTAAAATATAAATGTATGTGCTTGCTTATATTAATATATAACAAAAATCCTCACAATCACATTTGTCTTATTGCTCAGTGTTTGATTCAAGGCTCACTTATCATAAATAAGAACTGAAAATTCTTTTGAAATTGGACAGGGAGAGAGGCTGTCTAGTCTCAATAAGCTATTTTTAAGGATACTTGAAGAACAGAACGGGATTTTCTGTGCAAATATTAACTTGCCACATCATACAAAATTTTTCCCCTTGGATCACCTATATCAGGATGGTACCATTTCAGTTTTTCAGATATGGAATAGCTTAATTCTCTCCTGCGGCTGCATAAAAGTAAAAGTGTCTCAAATCAATGCCAAATTAAGCAATCAACCAGTTCTCAGCCAATACAGCTAAACCAGATGGGCTGCTTTAGTGACTTCTAGGCCAGTTCCATCTACATTCAAACCAAATTTAATAGATTTGTGCGCTGCATGACTTTTTCATTTGTTAGACTTAGGAAGGAGAGAAAGAGCACATTCTTAATGCCTCCCTTTGTAAGTATAAAATAATTTCTTCCTGTTCATGGAAAATGAAACGTAAAATATATATCATCCACTACCCACTTTAAGGTTTAGCATATTTCCTTCCAATGTTTTTAGTAATGCATTTTATAATGATAATCATCCTATATATAGTTTTTTATCCTGCATTACTTAATTAAGATTATATCCAGCATTCTTCCTATTACACTTAAAACTCTTCCTAGGTGTTATTTTTCATGGATACTAGATATTTCTTCCTGTGTGTCCAATGGAAGGAGGGAGATGGCAGACCAGGGTGGGACTAAAAACAAAAGGGTAGTATAAAAACAAGGGTTAAGGTGATCATCAGGACAACAGACCAATAGAAGGTCCAGTGCTGGTGGCTGATAAACTGTGGTAGAACCTTGTCATCACATTAATACATTAAAGGTCATTTATTCAAATTTATCAATTCTCCCACAAGAGAAATCTTATTAAAAAGAAGGAAGCTTCAGAGCTTTGTTTCAGCACTTGAAGGGACAACATGAGTACTCTTTTCACATTTTTTTGCGGGAAATGAGTAAAATCGGATCCACCAGAGAGACTGTCAATGGACATGAGGAAACATACATTTTGAAAAAATATTGTAATTTTGTGTAAATAAAATTATTTTGATTGTGAAAGAGTGTTTTTTATATGTTTACCTAGAATGTAGTAATTTTGTGTACATAAAAAATACAATAACACATATTTTGCAAAGTAAATAAATAGAGACATCTTTTTAAACTAAAACACTGAAAGTTTCATAGAAAAATATCAAATAGATCAAAAGATATGAATATTTTACGGAAAGTCTAATTATGGTGAGAAAATGTCAAAAAAGCCCCACGTTACGACGCAATTTGGCGGGAAAATGCCCGATTACAAAGTGTTAACTGCAGCTTCTGCCACAGTGATTTAGCCATTCTCCTAGTAAGAGGATTTTAGAGCACTTCACTATCCTATCTAATAAAGAGGGAATGTACTAATTGACCCTCACACCATCACAAAATATGTCAGCGCCCACAGGGAATATGCTAATTGACTGCCCTGCCCTCAAATATGGTGGCACCCACAGCCAATAAGGAGAGAATATGCTAATTTACTGCCATGCCCTCAAAGATAGTGACACCCACAGCCACAAGATGGCAGCACTCAGTCCTCTCAGCCCCACCAGTGCGCCTGCCTCTGGAGTCCCCCAGTCCCCTGAGGCACAGGCAAGCCTTAGATGGCGGCTGCCCAGCTACCAAGGGCCCGCCCAAGGCGCAAGTAACCATGGCCGGCCGAAGCTTGCGCTACCAGCAGTGGCAGCAGCAGAGGTGATTCAGCATCACCTTCCTTTGATTGCTCAGTTGCCTCCCGCCCCTGAGAGCTCCCAGACTGTGAGAGTGGGCAGGCCAGGCTTAGGAATCCCCTTCCAGTGCATGAATTTTCAGCACCGGGCCTCTAGTTAAAAATAATACTGTACGGTGCTGCTGATCGTACCGACTGCTGCCCATCCTCAGGCTGGATCGAGGGTGGACTGGACTTCCTCAGAAGTAGCCTTCCAGAAGTTGTGACCATTCCTTAGCTGCAAAGGGCCCTGGAACAGTGAGTATTGGGGCATTCTATAGTGAAAAATGAGCTCTGCCATATAAGCTAAAAAATTCTAAAATTATTGGGAAGTGTTTTAGGTTCTGAGTTCTAAAATAAAGATAAACCCTCACATAAAACAAAAACAAAAACAAACAAACAAACAAAAAATAATACTGTATTAACATCTTTTTGCACTATCCTCTGGTAACCATCCATGTATTAGATAATTTCTTTTAGAAAGCTTTCTAACAGTGGAATTATACAATCAGAAGGTATAAACATTTTAGAGGGTCTTGATAGATAATTCAAATTGCTTTTCTCACAGGTGGTTTCAATATTCACTCCCACCTGTAACATAGGACAGTAGAAAAGGCACATTTTGGAATACATTGCTGTATGTTTCTGAGGGTAGAATGGGTGGTAGCTGCACTGACTGTTGGAGTTACAAGCAGAAAGGCTTGGTTTAAACACTGGCTTGCTAACTATGTGACTTTAGTGAGTCACTTATTTTTCTAAGACCTGGTTTCTTCATATGTCTAATGATACCTTCCCAAAGAGCTGTTGAAATGACTATGTGAGAAATAGCACTATGAGGCATAGTTTACATCCCTATACAGCTCTGCTTGGAGACTAGTTAATCTTGGAATGGAATGAGATTTTACTTTTTATTGATCAATTATGGTCTAATTGGTGCCCTTTCCCAGCAACCTTTACTAAAGATAGGTAAGTGGGAACAATCCTCTTCTCTTCCCTTCCCTTCTCTTCCCTTCCCTTCCCTTCCCT
>PVJC01045671.1:0-13613 GCA_004026665.1 Murina feae
GGGTCGGATAAAGACCTTCACAGACAAGAAAAAGCTAAAAGAGTTCATCACCGCCCAACCAGTATTATATGAAATGCTGAAAGGTATCCTTTGAGAATAGAATAGAATCAGAGGCATAGAAAGGGAGTGGACTGACAATTTTCGGGGATTAAGGGTGTTGGGGATGCGTGAAGAGACTGGACAATAATTGTACACCTATGGATGAGGACAATGGGGGGGGCAAGTTCAGAGGTTGGGGTGGGAATTGGGAGGAGGGGAGCTATGGGGGAAAAAAGAGGAACAACTGTAATAATCTGAACAATAAAAATAAATTAAAAAAAAAAGAAGCCATTGAATTTTGGGTGTTTATTTTGTATCCTGCTACATTGACAAGTTTATTTATTAATTCATGTCATTTTTTGTGGAATTTTTAGGGTTTTCTATGTACAAGATCATGTCATCTGCGAATAATGAGTGTTTTCCTTTCCCATTTGGATGCCTTTTTTTCTCTTTGTCTGATCACTGTGGCAAGGACTTCCATAACTATGTTGAATAAGAGAGGTGAAAGCAGGCATTCCTCTCTAATTGATGTTCTTAGGAAAAATGGTTTTAGATGTTCCCTGTACGTTTGTCATATATGGCCTTTATTATGTTGAGATATTCTCCCTCTATTCTTCTTTGAATGTTTGGTAAATCTCCCCTGTGAAGCCATACAGATGAGGGCTTTTGTTTGTTGGTAGTTTTTATAATAATAATAATAATAATAATAATAATTATTATTATTATTATTATTATTATTATTGCTCTATTTCATTAGCAATTATTGGCATATTCAGGTTTTCTGATGCTTCCTGATTCAGGTTTAAGAGATTAAATTTTTTGAAGAATTTGTACATTTCATCCACATTACTGAGAGTTTTTATTTAAAATGGGTAATAGAAGAACCAAGATGGCGGCATGAGGTATATAGCTAAATGCACAGCCTCCACACCTACATTATAGAAATACAACCATACAGATAAATGGCCATCCTCCAGAACCAAGGGAGGGGAAGCGTTGCACCTAGAAGGCAAGAGGAGTGCTTTGAGACTGAACAGAAGCTCTCGGCGCACCCAAACTGAAAGGTACTGACGAGCACAATGGGGGCGGCGGCGGCAACACGGCGTGCAGTGGTGTGGGTGAAAGGGAGCAGCAGCGGCGATCGGGTCCGCGGCTTAGAAGATTATAAACTCCCGGGTCGCACTGAATGCAGCGCAGCCTGTAGGGCAACAGGGCGGCAGAAGACCAGGGGCGTTCTAGCACTGCTGTTCGCAGCAATCACTGACATAGAGATTCGGGGACTGAGAATCGTGCGCAGACCCCAGGGCTTGGAGATGCCAAACGCGGTAGAAACTGCAGCATCAGCAAAGGAGACGCCATTGTGAGTCACTCCACCCCCGGTGATTCTGAGACCCCGCCCCACCCCACCTACAACCCCGTCCAAGCTGAGTGCCTGCCTGCCTGCAGCACAACCGAAGGGTCTGCAGCTGGGACAGAACTCCAATAGATCCAAACTCCAAACAACAAGGAGAAAGGCCTACAGGTCATTTCCCCCCAGTGATACCTCCCAGTGATAACTACAACAAGGCTGTGCACCCATCTTTCAAAGGCATACAACAAGAGTGTCCACCCCAGGTGATTGGGGAGGCTGAATCACTGGGCCCTATATAAGACACCTAGCACAGAAAGCCAAAATGCAGAGATTAAGAAACAGGTCACAAAAGACAGAAATGGAGGAACGCAAACGACTGGATATAGAGTTCAAAACCACGGTTATCAGATTTTTCAAGAAGTTTCTAGAGACTGCTGATAAATTTAGTGAGAACCTCGAGCATATGAAAAAGAACCAGCTAGAAATCAAGCATACAATGACTGAAATAAAGAACAATATACAGAGATCCAACAGCAGACGAGAGGATCGCAAGAATCAAGTCAAAGATATGAAATATGAAGAAGCAAAACCCACCTAGCCAAAAAAGCCAAAACAAACAAACAAACAAATAAACAAATGAAAAATCAAAAAGTATGAAGATAGTGTAAGGAGTCTCTGGGACAACTTCAGGTGTACCAACATCAGAATTATAAGGGTACCAGAAGAAGAGAAAGAGCAAGATATTGAAAACCTATTTGAAGAAATAATGACAGAAAACTTCTCCCACCTGGTGAAAGAAATGGACTTCCAAGTCCAGGAAGCACAGAGAACTCCAAACAAAAGGAACTGAAGAAGGACCACACCAAGACACATCATTATTAAAATGCCAAGAGCAAAAGACAAGGAGAGAATCTTAAAAGCTGCAAGACAAAAGCAGTTAGTTACCTACAAGGGGGCACCCATATGACTGCCAGCTGATTTCTCAACAGAAACTCTGCAGGCCAGAAGGCAGTGGCAAGACATATTCAAAGTGATGAACAGCAAGGACCTACAACCAAAATTACTTTACCCAGCAAGGCTATCATTCAGAATTGAAGGTCAGATAAAGAGCTTCACAGACAAGAAAAAGCTAAAGGAGTTCATCACCACCCAACCAGTATTATATGAAATGCTGAAAGGTATCCTTTGAGAAGAGGATGAAAAAAAAGTAAAGATAAAAATTATGAACAACAAATACATACCTATCAACAAGTGAACCTAAAAATCAAGTGAATAAAAAAATCTGATGAACAGAATGAACTGGTGAGTAGAATAGAATCAGAGGCATAGAAAGGGAGTGGACTGACAATTTTCGGGGGTAAAGGGTGTTGGGGGTGCGGGAAGAGAATGGACAATGATCATACACCTATGGATGAGGACAGTGGGGGGGGGGACAAAGGGTGGGTGGGAAATGGGAGGAGGGGAGCTATGGGGGAAAAATAGAGGAACAACTGTAATAATCTGAACAATAAAGATAAAAAAATAAAATGGGTAATAGATTTTGTAGAATATCTTTTCTACATCTATTGATATGATCATGTATTTTTTGTCTTTCAATTTGTTTATGTGATGTATCATGTTTATTGAATTGCAAATATTGTACCAGTTTTTTATTCCTGGAATGAATCCCACTTGGTCATGTTGTATGATGTTTTTAATATATTGCTGAATCCAATTTGTAATATTTTGGTGATGATTTTAGAATTGATGTTCCTCAGGGATATTGGCCTATAATTCTCTTTCTTTGTAGTGTCTTTATCTGGTTTGGAATTAGGATAAAGCTGGCCTTGGAAGTGTTCCTTTCTCTTGGATTTTTTTGGAATAGTTTCAAGAGTATAAGTGTTAGTTCTTCTTTGAATGTTTGGTAAATTTCCCCTGTGAAGCCATCCAGATGAGGGCTTTTGTTTGTTGGGAGTTTTTTTTTTTTTTAATTATTATTATTACTGCTCTATTTCATTGGTTGTTATTGGCATATTCAGGTTTTCTGATGCTTCCTGATTCAGGTTTAAGAGATTGAATTTTTCTAGGAATTTGTACATCTCATCCACATTGTCCAGCTTGTATTCATAGTATTTTCTTACACTTCTTTGTATTTCTGTGGTGTCAGTTGTTACTTCACCACTTTCAATTCAAATTTTATTTATTTGGGTCATCTCTCTTATTTCTTGATGGCTGAGGTATCAATCTTACTTATATTTTCTAAGAATCAGCCCTTGGTTTCATAGATGTTTATTATTGTTTTTATTTGTGTTTTTTTGTTTTTATTTTCTATATCTTTTATTTTTGCTCAGATCTTTATTATTTCATTCCTTCACTTACTTTGGGCTTTTTTGTTGTTCTCTTTCTTATTCTTTATGTTTTACAATTAAATAGTTTATTATTATTAATTTTTCTTGGTTTTTGAAGTAGGCCTGTAGTGTTATGGACTTCCTTCTCAGGACTGCTTTTGCTGTGTCCCAGAGATTTTGGCTTCTTGTGTGTTCATTTACATTTCTTTCCTCAGGAAGTTTTTTATTTCTTTCTTGATCTAATTGTTAATCTATTCATTGTTTAATAACTTGGTATTTAGCTTCCATTTGTTTGAATGTTTTTGAGAACTTTTACTGTAGTTGATTTCTAATTTCATTCTATTCTGATCTGAGAAGATGCTTTATATGATATCAATCTTCTTGAACTTATAGAGACTTATTTTTTCTCCAAACATCTGGTCTATCTTTGTGAATGACAATTGTGCACTTGAGAAGAATATATATTCTATAATTTTGGGGTGAAATAATCTATAAATGTCAATTAAATCCATCTGAACCAATGTCATTTAGAGTCACTGTTTCCTTGTTAAGTTTTTTTTTTAGAAAGAGAGAGGGAGAGACAGAGCGATAACATCAATGTGAGACGCATCGATTGAGTACCTCCTGCATGCACCCTAACCAGTGGTGGATTGAGCCTGCAACTGAGTTATGTGCCTTTGACGGCAAGTGAATCTGGAACCCTTCAGTCCACAACCTGATGCTCTATCTGCTGAGCAAAAATGTCTAAGGCTCCTTGTTAATTTGTTGTCTGGAATATCTATCCAGTTAAGTCAGCAAGGTGTTAAAGTCCCCTACTATGACTGTACTGAGATTGATCTTTCCCTTAAAGTCCTCTAGAAGTTTAAATATATATATATATATTCTCTTATATTGGATGTATATATGTTTGGCAGGGTTATTTCCTCTTTTTGAAGTGATCCTTTTAATAGTATGTAGTGACATTTGTTGTCACTTGTGATGGCCTTCATTTTGAAGTCTATTTTGTGAGAAATGAGTATTGCTACCCCAGTTTATTTTTGTTTCAATTTTCATGCAAATTTTTTCCATTCCTTCACTCTCATCCTATGTGCATCTTTTGTTCTTTGCTGGGTCTCTTGTAGACAACATAGAGGGTCGTGTTTTTTGTATTCATTAAGCTATGCTATATCTTTTGATTGAAGCATTTAATCAATACATATTTAAGATTATTATTTATAAGTACTTATTATCATTTTAATTTTTCTATGTTTCTCTCTTTATATATTTCCTGTTCTTATTACAGTAGTCCTTTAGA
Source organism: Murina feae (assembly GCA_004026665.1). Classification (NCBI taxonomy): domain Eukaryota; kingdom Metazoa; phylum Chordata; class Mammalia; order Chiroptera; family Vespertilionidae; genus Murina; species Murina feae. The sequence continues at coordinate 5,012 of PVJC01045671.1, forward strand.
ATTTTTTACAGTGCTGGTTTGGTGGTGATAAACTCATTTAGCCCCCCCCCCCTTTTTTTTGTCTGGGAAGCTCTTTATTTCACCATGTATTCTTTTTGTTTGTTTGTTTTTATTATCCTCACCTGAGGATATTTTTCCATCGATTTTTAGAAAAAGTGTAAGAGAGAGGGAAAAACTGAAAGAAATATTTATGTGAAAGAAACACATTGATTGGTTGCCTAGCCAGGTTCAGGCCCAGGGAGGAGCCTACAAATGAGGTACATACCTGTGACTGGAATTGAACCTGGGAACCTTCTGTCTGCAGGCTGAGGCTCTATCCACTGAGCAAGACAAGCTAGGGCTCACCATGTGTTTTGAATGATAGTCTTCCTGATTATAGTAGTCTTGGTTTCAGATCCTTGCTTTTCAGTGCTTTGAATACTTCATGCCATTCCCTTCTATTCTATAGAGCTTCTGATGAGAAATCAGCTGACAGACTTATGGGAGCTATTTTATAGGAAAACTAGAGGACTCGTGGACAAAACTTTGTGCACTCAGGAGAGTCCCTCGGCACGGCCTGTGCCCTATCGCAGTCTGGGAACCCTCAGGGGATGTCCACCTGCTGGCTTAGGCCCGCTCCCTGGGTGATCAGGCCTAAGCTGGCAGTCAGACATCCTTCTGGCTGCCCGGAAGCCCTTGGGAGATGTCCACTTGTCAGCGGGGAGCAGGCCTAAGCTGCAGTCAGACATCCTTAGCGCTGCTGAGGAGGCAGGAGAGGCTCCCACCACCACCACTGTACTGGCAGCCATCAGCCTAGCTTGTGGCTGAGCAGAGCTCCCCCTGTGGGAGTGCACTGACCACCAGAGGCAGCTCCTGCATTGAGTGTCTGACCCCTGGTGGTCAGTGTGTGTCATTGACCAGTCATTCCCAGTGGTTCTGCTGATAGGGTCAATTTGAATATTGCCATTTTATTATATAGGATAGAGGCCTGGTGCATGGGTGGCGGCCAGTGGGTTTGCCATGAAGGGTGTCCCAGATCAGGGTGGGGGTCCCGCTGGGGTTCCTGGCCAGCCTTGGTGAGGGACTGAGGGCCATTTTCAGGCTGGCCACATACCCTTCAGGGAGGGGAGTCCTGTTGGGATGCCTGGCCAGCCTGGGTGAGGGGCTGATGGCTGTTTGCAGGCTGACCACAGCCCCTTCAGGGTGGGGGTCCCTACTGGGGTGACTGGCCAGCCTGGGTGAGGGGCTAAGTGCCATTTTCAGGCTGGCCAACCCCCCCAGCAGGGACCCTCACCTCATGAGGGTGGGGCCATCCTGGGTGAGGGGCTGTTGGCTGTTTGCAGACTGGCCACAGCCCTCAGCCACCTAAGTTCCCAGTGAGTCTGGCTGGAAGCAGGTATGTGGAGTTTATTTATCTTCTATAATTGAAACTTTGTTGCCTTCAGCAGAGGCCACAGCCAGTCTAAGCAGGCAGCTTCCTCCATCGCCGGGACAATGAAGCCTCCAGTTTGTTCTAGCTCCATGGCTGCTAGCCACCACCTTGGTTGGGTTAATTTGCATATATCCACTCTGATTGGTTGGTGGGCGTCACTTGGGATGTAGCAGAGTGATGCAATTAGCAAATTACTCTTTTATTAGATTAGATTGGTTTTATCTTGCTGCCTTTAAGATTCTCTTTTTGTCTTTAGTTTTTGTCATTTCAATTATGTTGTCTTTGGGCATGGGCCTGTTTGGGTTCTTCTTGCTTGGTACTCTCCATGCTTCCTGGACTTGTGTGACTTTTTCTTCACCAGGTTAGGAAAGTTTTCTGCCATTATTTCTTCAAACTCTTTCTCTATCCCTTGCTCACTTTCTGCTCCTTCTGGCACATCTATTTGCAAATATTGTTATTTTTCATGTTTTCCCACAACTCCCTTTAGCATCCCTCCTGTTTATTAATTATGCATATTTTTTGTTCTCTGTATGATTTTTTTCTACCCTATCTTGTAATTCATTGATCTGATCCTCAGATTCCTTTAATTTGCTGTGCATTCCTTCCACTGTGTTCTTTATTAGTGCTATGTCATTCTTCATAATTAGTATATCTTTTCTCATGCTGTTGACCATCTTTGCCATCATTATTCTGAACTGTATGTCTGATAAATTTCTTTTTTAAAAAATAAGTCTTTATTGTGCAGATTATTACACTTGTTCCTCTTTTTCCTCCCCATAGCTCCCCTCCAACTGGTTCTCACCTCACCTTCTGCCCTAACCCCCCCCCCCACTGTCTTCATCCATAAGTGTATGATGTTTTTTAACTTTGAAAGTATTTTATTTGTCTAAAACCAGTGGAAAAAACATGATGAAAAATAGATTTTACTATGTTAAAGTGTAAAGTGTAAAATGTCCATTTAAACATCAAAAACTACAAAAATTAGAGTTGTAAGTTACACACATGCAAAAAAAAATTCAACCTCACCAGCATTTAAAAAACAACAATTAAAATAACATCATGATAACATTTTTATCTATTCAAATGGTAAAATTGTTTTAGATAATAACAATCAGGATTCTAGTGGGACAGATACTATCATACTACAAATGTAAGAATAAATTGATAAACTTTCTGAAAAGAAATATACCATTATGTTTCTAGAGCCTTTAAAGTATATTGGAAACTTGTGGCCCAGAAATTATATTTGTAGAAATATAGCCCAAGGATATGACCAGATATTCTTTTTATCTTCTATCTCATTTTTTAAATCTTTATTGTTCAGGTTATTGCAGTTGTTCCTCTTTTTTCCCCCCATAGCTCCCCTCCTCACAGTTCCCACCCTACCCTCTGTCCTTACCCCCCCTGCTGTTCTCATCCATAGGTGTACAATTATTGTCCAGTCTCTTCCCGCACCCCCAACACCCTTTTCCCCCCGAAAATTGTCAGTCTAGTCCCTTTCTCGGCCTCTGATTCTATTCTATTCACCAGTTTATTCTGTTCATCAGATTTTTTATTCACTTGATTTTTAGATTCACTTTTTGACAGATATGTATTTGTTGTTCATAATTTTTATCTTTACTTTTTCTTCTTCCTCTTCTCAGAGGACACCCTTCAGCATTTCATATAATACTGGTCTGGTGGTGATGAACTCCTTTAGCTTTTTTTTGTCTGTGAGGCTCTTTATCCGACCTTCAATTCTGAATGATAGCTTTGTTGAGTAGAGTAATCTTGGCTGTAGGTTCTTCTTATTCATCACTTTGAATATTTCTTGCCACTCCCTTCTGGCCTGCAAAGTTTCTGTTGAGAAATCGGCTGACAGACGTATGTGTGCTCCCTTATAGGTAACTGACTGCTTTTCTCTTGCTGCTTTTAAAATTCTCTCCTTGTCTTTTGCTCTTGGAATTTTAATTATGATGTGTCTTGGTGTGGTCCTCTTTGGATTCCTATTGTTTGGGGTTCTCTGCACTTCTTGGACTTGGAAGTCAATTTCTTTTACCAGGTAAGGGAAGTTTTCTGTCATTATTTCTTCAAATTGGTTTTCAATATCTTGCTCTCTCTCTCTTCTTTTGGCACCCCTATAATTCTGATGTTTATATGCTTGAAGTTGTCCCAGAGGCTCCTTACACTGTCTTCATATTTTTGGATTCTTTTTTCTTTTTGCTTATCCATTTGGGTATTTTTTGCTTCTTCGTATTTCAGTTCTTTGACTTGATTTTTGCATTCCTCTAATCTTTTGTTGGATCCCTGTATAATATTCTTTATTTCAGTCAGTGCATGCTTAATTTCTAGTTGGACCTTTTTCATATCCTCAAGGTTCTCATTAGATTTATTGAGGGTCTCACTAAGTTTATCAGCGGTTTCTAGAAAATATTTGAAAAACTTTATAACCGTGGTTTTGAATTCTATATCCTGTCATTTGCTTTCCTCCATTTCTGTCCTTTGTGATCCATTTCCTTGTCTCTGCATTTTGGCTGCTTCCCTGGGTTGATAGAGTGGCTTTCTGTGTTAGGTGATCACTGAGAGGAAACGACCTCCAAGCCACTTGGTTATGTGAATCAGCTGTGTCTACAGTGGGAGAACTTCTGTGCTGGAGACACCCTTATGAGGCAAGAGTTGTTTCAGTGGGGCTTTGGTGCTCACTGAGTCTGCCCCGAGTGTGTCTCTTATGAATCTGAGGAGTTGTATTTAGGATTGTACCACTCAGACCCCTGAGTATGCTGGCCCTTGTACCTCCAAGGAGGTGCTATTTTAGTCTTTGCCTGAGGCTACTCAGCCTTTTATATGCAAAAGCCTCTGCAGGCAGCTGGGGTGGGGCAGGCTCTTGGGGAGTCTACAGGGTGAAGCAATAAGCTATGGCTGCTTCTCAGTCCTGCCCTAAGAGGCACCAGGTCTCAAGCCGCTCTGGAGTTCCTCCTGGTGCCCGAAAGGGGCCAGACAGTGCCCGATGGTGCCAGACAGACGAGCTCCTCCCCGTATGGTTCTGAGTCCCCAGAAACTCACTTGGAACTGGAGTTCAGAGCCATTGGGAGCTTGTGCCTCCCTCCGGTATGAAATGCTGCCAGTCCTTTCTGCGAGCCCCTTCGCGTGTGCCTCTGTACCTCAGCACTTTATTTCCCTATCTCCTCTGAGTCTCAGTCTCTTTCTAGTTGTAGAATTTCCACTCAGCCAGCCTTCCTGTGGGTCTGGGTGGTGTCCATTTTTTCTTTTTATTGTTGTTTTAAAGTGGTTGTGCACGGCCGCAATTCCAGTGTTTACCTATGCCGCCATCTTGGTTTCCTCCATACGTGTATGATTTTTGTCCAGTCTTTTCCCACACGTCTTCACCACTTTCCCCCTGAGAATTATCAGTCCACTCCCTTTCTATGGCCCTAATTCTATTATATTCACCAGTTTATTCTGGTCACCAGATTTTTTATTCACTTGATTTTTAGATTCACTTTTTGATAGATATGTATTTGTTTTTCATAATTTTTATCTTTACCTTTTTCTTCTTCTTCCTTTTATTAAAGAATACCTTTCAGCATTTCATATAATACTGGTTTGTTGGTGATGAACTTCTTTAGCTTTTGCTTGTCTATGAAGCTCTTTATCTGACCTTCAATTCTGAATTGCAGCTTTGCTGGGTAACGTAATCTTGGTTGTAGGTTCTTGCTATTCATTACTTTGAATATTTCTTGCCACTCCCTTCTGGCCTGCATGGTTTCTGTTGAGAAATCAGCTGACAGTCGTATGGGTACTCCCTTGTAGCTAACTAACTGTTTTTCTCTTGCTGCTTTTAATATTTTCTCTTTGTCTTTTGCCTTTGGCATTTTAATTATGATGTGTCTTGGTGTGGTCCTCTTTGGATTCCTTTTGTTTGGGATTCTCTGTGCTTCCTGGACTTGTACATCTATTTCTTTCACCAGGTAGGGGAAGTTTTCTGTCATTATTTCTTCAAATAGATTTTCAATATCTTGCTCTCTCTCTTCTTCTTACACCCCCATAATTCAGATGTTGGTATGCTTGAAGTTGCCCCAGAGGCTCCTTGCATTATCTTCATTTTTTTTGGATTCTTTTTTCTTTTCCAGTTGGTTGTTTTTTGCTTCTTCATATTTCAATTCTTTGACTTGATTCTTACAATCTTCTAGTCTGCTGTTGGATCTATGTATATTATTCTTTATTTCAGTCAGTGTATGCTTAATTTCTTCTTGGTCCTTTTTCATATCCTTGAAAATCTCACTAAATTTATCAGCAGTTTCCAGAATATTCTTGAAAAACCTTATAACTATGGTTTTGAACTCTATATCAAGTACTTTGCTTTCCTCCATTTCTGTCATTTGTGACCTGTTTCTTTATCTCTGCATTTTGGCTGCTTCGCTGTGTTGATAGAGTGGCTTTGTATGTTAGGTGTCCTATAGGGCCCAGTGGCTCAGCTTCCCAAATTAACTGAGGTGGACACTCTTGGTGCACCCCTTTTGGTCTGTGTGTACAGCCTTGTTGTAGTTAAGCCTTGATTATTGTTGGTATCACTGGGAGGAATTGACCTCCAGGCCAATTGGCTGTGAGAATCAGCTGTGTCTGTGGTGGGAGAACTTCTGTGCTGGAGACACCCTCATGTGGCAAGACTTGCTTCAGTGGGGCTTTGGTGCTCACTGAATCTGCCCCCCTGAGTGTGTCCCTAATGGATGTGGGGAGTTGTAATCTGGATGGTCCTACTCTGACCACTAGGTACACTGGCTCTTGCATCTCTAAGGAGGTGCTAATTTAGCCTATGCCTGAGGCTACCCAGTGGGAGCTACAGAGAGATCTGTAGATTCCTCTTTGTTTGAGGTTTAGACGTTCCCAGATGATTTCCATCTGTGAAGCAATGCAAGTTGCTGTGGGGCCTTGGGCCTTCTTTTGGATGTTCTGGATCTTTTTGACCCAGCTGCAGTTTTTTAGGTAATTTTAGATTTCAAAGGGCCAGGCCATTCATATGCAAAAACCTCTGCATACAGCGTGGGTAGGGTGAGGTCTCAGGGAATCAACAGGATGGAGCAAACAGCTATGGCTGATCCTCAGCCCAGCCCTAAGAAGCTCCGGGTTTCAGTATCTTGCAGTAATCTAGGTAATTGCCATAAGCACCTCTGAAAGAAAGCAGCCCTCAAGTTCCGCCTGATGCCAGACAATCCAGTTTCTCTCCGTATGAGTCTGGGTCCCCTGAGACTTGCCCTGAACTGGAGTTCAGAGCGTCGGGAACTTGTTTCTCCCTCCCGATTGAAAAAGACATCTGTGTCCTCAGTTGCCAGCCCTTTCTGCATGCTTCCGTACCTCTGTACTTTACTTCCACACCTCCTCTGAGTCTCAGTTTGCTTATCTCTTTCCACCTAGTTGTAGAATTTCCACTCAGTCAGCCTTCCTGTAGTTCTGGGTGATGTCCATTTTTTCTTTTAGTTGTAGTTTTGAAGTGGTTGTACGAGGCAGAAATTTTAGGTGTTTACCTATGCTGCCATCTTGGTTTCTCTGATAAATTTCTTATCTCCACTTTGTTTAGTGTTCTTCTGGAGAATTCTCTTGTTGTTTCATTTGAGGATAGTTTTTTTTTGTTTTTGTTTTTTTTTTGTCTCCCCATTTTGGTCGTCTACTAGGCAGATCTGCTATCCCTCCCAATCTCTGGTGAAGGACAGTGTCAAATGCTGTTTTTGACTAATTAGATCAGGCAAAGTCCCAAAGCCTCCATTAACCTGCTTATGGCTGCAGTCTGATTTTATTTAGGCTTGATTAGCCTCAGGATATCAACCACAGCATAAGGTAAGAAATATTCCAACAGGGTAGGGAAACTGCCTTCCCACCATGCAAAAACCACCTGGATAACAAAAGTCCATGGTGAAAGTTGTCCTCTGCAGTGTGACAAAATGAGTCTGCACAATAACCAGAGTGGCTGCCATCTTCACTCCAACCCCAGAACCCCCAACCCTTGATTCTCTTCACACAGCTCCAGTCCAGTCTGCCATCCCTCTGCTAGAGGCCAAGGTGAGTGGCTGCACATGAAATTTTGTGTGTTCTCTTTTTAACTGGGTGCCTGCATTTCCTGCCTTTCTGGATGGCATACAGCAACCCTGCTGCTTTTTCCAGCCAAATGTGCTGTAGGCCCCTTTCTCGGTTATAGTTCTCTTGGCTGGGGATCCCACCTTGGGGATTAGACCCCAGAGTTCTCAGTGGAAATCCCCCTAGCTGAGATGACCCTCTAGACTTTAGTTGCTGTCTGTGGGTGTCTGGCCAGTCCTTTCGTGCCTCCATACTTCCTACCAGTTTCTATGTAGTCTCCACTTTCTGTCCTTTGTTATCAGGGTTCCCTCCAGCTAGTGTTCATTTGACTTTTCAGTGTGGTCTTTCTGTATTTTAGTTACATTTCCAGTTTGGTTGTAGAAGAATATCTGTGTAGCTTCCACTTATTCTGCCATCATTTTTAAGCCCTCCAGGTCTTTTACTTCTTTGTTTAATTTTATTCCAAAGTATATTAACTTTTTGTTGCAAAGGTAAATGGTATTGTTCTTTTAGTTCTTGTTCTTAGAGATCATTATTGCTGTATAAAAATGACATCAATTTCTGGGTGTTAAATTTGTACCCTGCTACAGTGCTGAATTCATTCATTTTATCTACTCTATAAAAGCGAAATATTAAAATTAACCGTTTCTCCTAGATGGGTAAGCCACGCCCACCAGCCAATCAGAGCGGCTGTATGCAAATTAGCCCAGCCAACATGGCGGCCGCCACTCACGGACCTGAGTAAAAGGCAGTTTCCATTGCGGCAGGAGCGAAAGTGAAGCTACACTCGCTCCACTTAAACTGCCTCTAGCGAAACACAGAAACAATATAACAATCATAGAATCCTCGGGAGCTGAAGGACACAGCAGCCTGGGCCTCACCCGTAAAAGTAACAATTGTTTCATTATAGACGCTGCAAGGTGAAGCAGAGGAGGCTTCATTAGTAGTTAGAAGGCCGCCTTAAAGGAACAGTGTATCAATTATAGAAGATAACCCCAGGCCTTCAAGGAACAGTATCAATTATAGGAGAAAAAACTCCAGAACCTGCGTCCAGCCGGCCTTGCTGGGACGTTGGGTCAATGGGAGCTGTGGGCAGCCTGAAAGCCCCTCACCCAGGCTGGTCAGGCACGCCAGCAGGTGGGC
>PVJC01045672.1:0-13613 GCA_004026665.1 Murina feae
GGCAGCTCTTGCATTGAGCATCTGCCCCCTGGTGGTTAGTGTGCATCATAGTGACTAGTCAACTGGTTGTAATGTTCGCTTAGGCTTTTATATATAGAGATAATGTAAATTCTTATGGATAAAGAATTTACTATCGCTTACTTTTCTCTACACATTATCTCTCAGAATAACTCATTTCATTTTTAGATAGCTGTAACTTTTATCTCAAAACTTTTACTATTAAATTAAACTTCAATATGATGGGTCCAAAAAGATAAGTTTCAACTTAATTTCATTAATTAAATTTCAACAGATCCAAAATCAAGTTTAAAATGGCATACATTTTAGATAGTCTTTCATATAAAGATTTATTCTTATTTGTATCTATTCAGGTCTAATTTAGTATTTAGCCCAGTTCAGGCATTTGATATATGGTTATTTAAGCTTATATATATATATTCTGGAAATTGAGAAATTGGGCATTTTAAGCAATCTACAATTTACAATGGAAAATGTTCGGCTTGAGGGTTATGTTCATGCATAAATTTTTAAGTTGAAAATGTATAGGGAAGATAAATTTTGATGGAAGACTTGACTTGGGGTGGTGAGCACACAACGCAGTGCATAGATGATGTGTTACAGAATTGTGCACCTGAAATTTGTATAATTTTGTTAACCAGTGTCACCTCAATAAATTTAATAAAAAGTAAAAATGCAGGATAAACAACTTTTGGTATTTGAATGTTATAAATAAAAATCCAGAACATAGTCCAGGATTCCCATATAATTTGCTCAAATTATTTTTCTTTTTCTTCTGAGATTACACAGACTACCTCTGCATCTCGTCTAGCAATGCTTTCATTGGCTCTTTAGACTGATCAGAAGTTTTCAAAATGCAGAGATTACTTGAATTTAATGGACTCTTTTCTCCTACGTAAATCTGGAATTAATTTTTAATGTATAAACATTGAATGGAATCTAAAATATTTCAACAAAATCTGAAATAAAATATGTATATTTAAGTTAGCTTTATTGCCTAAGTTATTGACCTATACTTATTTTGGTACTGCCACAATCACTATTTCAAATGAAAAGGTGAAGTAGTTATTTTTTTATTTTAAGTTGAATAAAGAAATATTAAAAGGCTTTCAGAATCTTCTATTAATGCTTGTTTTTAAATGCAATAATAGTACATCTAAAAGCACATATTGTTTTTATTTGAAAGCTTTTGTTTTAAGAATTATTTCTTACGTGATTTTTGATACTATCTTTTGCACAGTTTCCTCTAATCTCCTTCTACACATTTCTTTCCATTTGAATTTGGTTGCTCCGAATTGCTTACATATCTATTAACATACTGTCTCTAACTTTTTTGGGGGGAGGGTTGTGATTTTTTATTTTTCCATTTAATATATGTTTTCTCTATGTCCCTTAATGTTATATTTTTTCCTTCTAGGAACAGTTTTGTTTTGGTGAGTAATGAATTATTTGATTATATTGAGAATGAAGCAAAATAGAGAGTGTACTAAGTGTTCTTCACTCATGAGTGAAAGTTGTCAAATGATCTGTTTCATTCTAGGATGAGTTCGTGAAGACTCTTCTTTTTACTCAGTGTTCACAAATGTCAATGCAAATGGTTTGTTGTGAGCAATTTCAGCTATTCCAGCCCTTCCCAGGCATATACTTATATTTATTCCAGTCCTCCCCAGTCACAGACTTATATTTTTATGTGTATATACCCAGGAGGTGGATGCTTGTCTTCTAATCATCTTATATCCAGGAATGGGGTGAGAGGGGTTGTGAAATGATCTGCCTTACATGCCAGGGCGCCTCCATCTCAGTCCAGAGAGCCCTGAGGTTCAGCACTGACAGACCAGCTTTCTCCTGTTTCTCAGGCTCTCTGAGTGTCCTGTACATGGCTGCCCGTGCTCTACTTTATCAACCAACACACTTCTACCTGTTCTTTCAGGTATCGGTGGAAACCAATTTCCCATTAATGGCCTTCCTCCATTGTTCTGTTTATTGACATGGGCTTATATCTTTTAAATGATTTTAATGAAGTTCCAGGAGGGCAAGCAGGTTAATTTAGTTCCAAACTTTGGAACAGAATCCCCAGTTACCTTTTCAATGCTTGCTATTTTGGTTAGTCTGAATCCTTGGCAAGAGTTACTATCTCAGTAATATGTTCTTTCTTAGTTCTTGGCATAGCGTTCAGTCCAGAGTTGTCACTCAATGATGTTCATTGGAGAAATTAATGTTTCTCTGTAAAAGGTTAACTTCCCCACATTCCTACTGTTAAGACGTTGAATGAAAGAAATTGTCTATCTACAGTCATACATGAATTCTAGTTTTTCTATAATTCTCCAACAAAGCATCTAAGAAAATGCCACTGAACTTCCTCTAATGGAGCTCAGTTTTGTTAAACACACAGCGATCACACTATGGGCTTTAGGATGGCAGTAAATTATAAGCACCAAAATGAAAGTATTTTAATGTGGTTTGATTATTAAGTGCTCCCAGATGGATTATGCCATTAATTAAAAAATCTAAACTTAGCTCTTCAAACATATTTAAAGGAGTTTTAGAAGGAATTAAGTAATTTTGGATGAAAACAAATGTCGGAATTAAATTTAGGGCAAAACCATCATTAGTTCAACATTTATTTGTGATTAAAAAAAGTGAAAACCAGACCACCAACTTACACCATACAAAAGAATAAACTCAAAATGGAATAAAGATTTAAATGTAAGTCACAAACCATAAAAATCCTAGAAGTAAACATAGGCAGTAAAATCTCAGACATTACTCATAGCATTATTTTTGCCAATATTTCTGGAAGGTAAAGGAAACAAAGAAAAAAAAAATAAACAAATGGGACTACATCCAATTAAAACCTTCACAGCAAAAGAAACCATCACAAAATGTAAAGGAACCCACTGTATGGGAGAATATGTTTGCCAATAATATGTCTGATAAGAAGATAATTTGCAAAATATATAAAGAACTTGTATAACTCGACGCCAGGAAGACAAACAACCTCATTAAAAAATAGGCCGAGAAATAGATACTTGTCCAAGAGAACATACAATGGCCAATAGACATAAAAAAAATGCTTGAAGTCACTAATCATCAGAGAGATGCAGATTAAAATTACAATGAGATATTACCTTACACCTGACAGAATGGCTACCATCAATAAATCAACAAATAAAAAGTGCTGGCAAGGATGTGGAGAAAAGGAACCCTAGTGCACTGCTGGTGGGAATGCAAACTGGTGTAGCCATGTGGAAAACAGTACGGAGTTTCCTCAAAAATTCAAAATGGAATTACCTTTTGTCCCAGTGATCCCACTTCTGGGAATATATCCTAAGAATACCGAAACACTAATTAGAAAGAATACGTGCACCCCTAAATTCATTTACAATGGCCAAGATCTGGAAACAGCCCAGGTATTTATCATATGAGTGGACAAAAAATTCTGTGATGTATTTACACAATGGAATACTACTCAGCTATAAAAAACAACAACAACAACATAAAGAAAACAAAAAACAAAACTATTACCCTGGCCAGTGTGGCTCAGTTGGTTTGAGTGTCTTCCCATGCACAGAGTTTGCTAGTTTGACTCTTAGTCAGGGAACATACCTAGGTTGCAGGTTTGATTTCCACTGTGGGCACATACAGGAGGCAACTGATGGGTGTTTGTTTCTTCCAAAAATTGATATCTATCTATCTATCTATCTATCTATCTATCTATCTATCTATCTATCTATCTCTCTATCTATCATCATCTACCATCATCAGTGAAAATGTATCCTCACATGGGGATTAAAAAAGAGGAATTCCTACCTTTTGTGATGCATAGATGGATCTGTTGATTATTAGAAAGATAAATCCATATGATGTCACTTACATGTCAAATCCAATAAACAATATGCACTGATGAAAGACATTGAACCAGAGGCATGGATATAGGGAAAGACTAACAGTTGTCAGAGGGAGAAGGGAGGGGAAGACTGGTTGAAAGAGGTGAAGAGATTAGCCAAAGAACATATATGCATAGTCCAAGGACATAGACAATAGTGTGGTCAAGGTCAGAGGAGGGGGCCAGGAGCTGAGCAGATGTGGGAAAAGTGGAAGAATGTGGGGGACATCTGTATTAGTGTCAATAATAACAAAGTGCTCCTTAATAAATTGTATGCATATGGAAAAAAATAATGATGTATGTTTATTTGTCTGTTCTAAACTCTAAATATAAAAAAGAACTGATGCAATGTCATTTTATTGTAACATTTTTAAAAAAGAAAATTCTACTAAACATTATTTATGGTAATCGAGTAAATTTCATAAGGAGGAGACTTTAATAAGAGTAATATGCAAATTGGTGTCACTCTACCACACCTAAGTCAAGCCCACCAGCCAATCAGAGTGATTATATACAAATTAACCCAGCCAAAAGGCGGCCAGTAGCCATGTAGCTGGAACAAGCAGGCAACTTGCCCCAGCGATGGAGAAAGCTAAGGTTCCTGCCTGCTTTGGGTAGCTGTGGCCTCTGCTCAAGGCAACAAAGTTTCAATTATAGAAGATAAATAAATCCCAGATACCTGCTTCTAGCCAGGCTCGTTGGGAGCTTGGGTGGCTGGGGGCCTTGGCCAGACTACAAACAGCCATCAACCACTCACCCAGGCTGGCCAGGAACCCCAGGAGGGGACACCCACTTTGAAGGAGCTGTGGCCAGCCTGAAAACAGCCATCAGTCACTCACCCAGGCTGGCGAGGGACCCCAGCAGGACCCCCACTCTGATCCGGGACACCTTTCAGGGCAAACCAGCTGGCCTCCACCCATGCACTAGGCCTCTATCCTATATAATAAAAGGGTAATATGAAAATTGACCCTAACAGCAGAACCACTGGGAATTACTAGTCACTATGACACACACTGACCACCATGGGGCAGATGCTCAATGCAGGAGCTGTCCCTGATGGTCAGTGCACTCCCACAGTGGGGGCTGTGCTCAGCCACAAGCCAGGCTGATGGTTGCCAGTATAGTGATGGTGGTGGGAGCCTCTCCTGCCTCTTCAGCAGTGCTAAGGATGTCCGACTGCAGCTTAGGCCTGCTCCCCTGAGGGTTCCCGGACTGCCAGAGGGATGTCTGACTGTCAGCTTAGGCCCAACTTCCCAGGGAGCAAACCTAAGCCAGCAGGTGAACATCTCCCAAGGGTTCCCAGACAACGAGTGTGCATAGGCCGGGCTGAAGGACCCCCCAACTGCACAAATTTTTGTGCACCGAGCCTTTAGTTTATTTACATTTTAAAGAAAATTAAGGATATAATAAATATAACTCAGAGTCTGTTGTGCACAAAAGGTAATCCTTGCACCTCTAAAATAGTCATAGAAATATGACTCATAAAGCATTGTCTAAGATTAAACTAGACTTCTAAACTGCAAAGTTAGATGACATATAATGAATTACTCTTGGAAATTATAAACTGTAAACAAGTTGAAAGTAAAACAAGCCATGAGAACAATAGCATAGCAACAGTTCTATGCTATAGATGTGAATATTTTACTTAAGTACCCAAATAATAATTTTTAGTAATTGTGGGGAAACACATGACTTAGTTTGTAAGGAGGATTCTCTGAAAGGTTGGAACATTTTGGGTAGGGTGGGGGAAGTAAAGGTTAGGGGGTTGCTTTCAGAAGGCGACTACCCCTACCTTGACTTTTCTTAATGAGTCTGAGCACCTGCGTGTTTTACTGGAATCTTTATGTTTAGTCTTTAAAGGGCATCTTTACTTAAAGGACACTATGTGTCTTCTCAAGCATACATACCCTGCTGATAGTATCTAGAAGTTAATTTTAGTTAAAGCTGTTGTTACAATAAAAGCCTAAGGAGGCAGGCAAACAGGGCTCTTTGGTTTCTCAAGCCAAGCAGTCCCTTAGTCTTCTCTTTCACAAAAAACATGTGTCAGAGTAATCATTCAACCACCACTCAGAGTCTGCTGGTCGGCACAGGCAAGTACTATAATCTTTGTTGGTAATTTATTTATTTATTATTATTTTTTATTTTTTTATATTTTTACTAGAGGCCCAGTGCACAACAATTTGTGTACTTGGGGGATCCTTCAGCCCGACCTGTGGCCTCTCTCTCGCAGTCTGGGACCCCCTCAGGGGATGTGCACCTGCTGGTTTAGGCCTACTCTCTGGGGGATCGGGTCTAAGCTGGCAGTCAGACATCCCTTTGGCAGCCTGGGAGCCCTTGGGGGATGTCCACTTGCCAGAGGGAGCAGGCCTAAGCTGCAGTCAGACATCCTTAGCGCTGCTGAGGAAGCAGGAGAGGCTCCCACCACCACTGTTGTACTGGCAGCTGGCAGCCTGGTTTGTGCCTGAGCAGAGCCCCCACTGTTGGAGTGCACTGACCACCAGGGGCAGCTCCTGCATTATAGTGACTAGTCATTCCTGGTGGTTCTGCTGTTAGGGTCAATTTGCATATTCCTTTTTTTATTATATAGGTTAGAGGCCTGGTGCATGAGTGGGGGCCAGATGTTTTGCCCTGAAGGGTGTCCCAGATAAGGGTGGGTGTCCCCCACTGGGGTGCCTGGCCAGCTTGGGTGAGAGGTGATGGCTGTTTGCAGATAGGCTACAGCCCCTTAAGGGTGGGGGTCCCTGCTGGGGTGCCTGGCCAGTCTGGGTGAGAGGTTGATGGCTGTTTGCAGGCTGGCCAAATTCTCTTCAGGGTGGAGTGTACTTCTGGGGTGCCTGGCCAGTTTGAGTGAAGGGCTGATGGCTGTTTGCAGGCTTGCCACATCCCCTTCAGGGTGGGGATTCTGCTGGGGTGCTTAGCCATCCTAGGTGAGGGCCTGATGGCTTTTTGTAGTCTTGCCAAGCCCCCAGCAGGAACCCTCACCCCATGAGGGTGTGGCCACCCTGGATGAGGGGCTGATGGCTGTTTGCAGGTTGGCCAAGGCTCCCAGCTACCCATGCTCCCAGAGAGGCTGGCTGGAAGCAGGTATATGGGATTTATTTATCTTCTATAATTGAAACTTCGTTGCCTTGAGCAGAGCCCGCAGCCGCCCAAGGCAGGTGGAAAGTTTAGCTTCCTCTATCGCCGGGACAACCAAGGCTTCTGTTTGCTCTAGCTCTGTGGCTGCTGGCCGCCATCTTGATTGCGTTAATTTGAATACAGTTGCTTTGATTGGCTGGTGAGATTGGCTTGGGTTGTAGCAGAGTGATGCAATTAGCATATTACTCTTTTATTAGATTAGATTGATTTCAAAGAGGAAGGGAGAGGGTGAGAGAGAGAGATAGAAAGGTCAATGATGAGAGAAAATCGTTGATCAGCTGCCTCCCACATGCACCCTACTGGTGACCAAGCCTGCAATCAGGGAGTGTGCCCTTGACCAAAATTGAACCCAGACCTTTCAGTCTTCAGGCCGACACTTTATCCACTAAGCCAAACTAGCTAGGGCCTTTGTTGGTCATTTAATGTTGAAAGTGCACTATGCACTGTGTTTTAAAACTATTCCTATCTTAAAACTTGCTGCTCACTGTGCTGCTCTCTTCTATAAGGATTATCATTTCTTCTAATAAACTTCTTCAATTTTGTTAGAAAGCTAAGACAATATTCATCTCTATTCTTTGAGAGGGATCAACTATCTCAGCACCTTTCAACAAAATCAGAAATTCTGGGGCAACTGAGCAATAACATTTATTATGAGATATTAAACTGTGTTAATATCCTGGAGTCTTTTAAAATAATTTTTATTGTTTTTATTTTAATTGTATTTTTGAGTTATGTTAAGCATCATTGCATAACAGATGATGTGTAGATTATAGAAGCAAATGATCCTAAATTTCAACTCTGGCTGCATAATTTATGTTATTTAGGAAAATTTACTTTTGAGGTTTAGTTTCTACTTCTCTGCTAGGCTTACATAATAATTAAATGATAGAGTATTTATAGAGTGATTGGCATACTAGGCTCATGATATATGTTATTTCTAGTCATAATTTGTACAGGCTGAGTAAAAAATGCCATGTTTGAATGCTCATCACCTCAGTAAGTATTTCTTGTCAAAATACTTGGGTAATGCCTTAAATGTTGACACTTATACCATTTAGAACTCTTTTTGGTGGCACCCATGATGCTCATGGAGTAGGTGAAAGCTATACTCCTTTCAGGACCAAACCAGAATTACAACCAAATTATAGCTCAATCAAGCTGAATAACCAACTGGACTGGCTGAACTGAAGTCGTAGAAGGATTTACAGAAGAAAACACATCAAAACTGGTAGGAAGGGAAGATAAGCAAAAAGAGATGACCTTGCATCCACATGGGGCATTGACAATCTGGAGGAATATTTCAGCTGAAAGGTCTTCCCTGAGGAGCAAGAGGTCTCACCCCTATTTCAGGTTCCCCAGCTGGGAGCACAAGAGCTAAGAAGAGGAGCCCACAATACATCTGGCTGTAAAAATAAACAGGGATTTTGTTCACCAAAGATAGACTGAAATCTCAGGAGACCTCTTAAAGGGCTAAGCACACAAAATCTCATTCACAGCCACTCACTACAGGTTCCATCAGAGGGAAAGTGATTCAGAGCAAAGTGGAGTTATAGGGAAAGACTGGGGTATGTGGCTTTGAGGATAGGCCTGAAGGGACAGGCCCTAAAACCCTGAGCTGAGTCCTTCTCCCATACCACCAACAAATGCCATTTTTCCTGGGTCAAGCACCCCCTTTACGTAGCAGAAGCCTAGAGAAATACACTGGCCCCACCTGCCTGTGGTCCTTCACCAAGCTCATGTCCTATAGAGAAGTCAGCTGGTTGTGGCCAGCCAGGGGCACAGTGCAGACTTTCTTTGGGGTTCTCGAAGCGATCTGGGTAGACTCAATGATGGCAGAGACACATAGGGAGGGACTTGGTTGTGAGCCTTATTTTTCTCTCTCACACACAACTGGCACCCCTGTTCCTGTGACGAGCCATTCCTCCATATGTGCAAATCTTGGCCTGTTTTATCTTGATAAACTTTGCTGACCTCTTCCTGAGAACTCACTCTGCTACAGAGGTCCATAGGCTCAGGTGAGCTGCAGCTGGGCTTGGTGTACAGTGAGATTTTTGCTAGGTGGCATTAGACCCAGCACTGATGCCAAGATTAAATCTATATCAACCACACTCGCCCCTACCTGGTGACTCACTTGAGAATCTTCCTCAACACAATTCATATGACCAGTGGCTTTTTTAGTAACTCAGCCTAACAGGCATGATAAACAAAGAGAGACCTTAGGGTGCCTTAGACCTTTTGTTGACCTGCCCCTGGGCTTGGTGCTGGTGGAAGCAGGTCTTGGTATTCAGCTTGGATCCTCCCATGTGCACCCAGGTCCAGAAAAGACAGTCATAAACTGTGGGTTACTTTTTACCTTCAAACAGGTATCCTTGAGCAGGTCATAGGCTGACATTGAACTCTTCCAGCACCTGACATTGAACCCGCCCCCCACTTCCCCCCCAAAAAGGTATACAAAACCAACTCACTAGGTGACAGGCTTCAGGCCACATGAGAGCATGACCAAATTAGCTCCACAACATTCAAAGGGAAATTTTAGTAGGCACCAAACCGTACTGGGGCTAATTGGGCTTTGTAGGTTCATTCCCTTCACAGCATCTCATACACTCTGGTTGTGGTCCATCCTCATAGTCAGCCAGCCTATAGGTTAACCCCACCCATGAATATGACAACAATAATCAAGACTCAACTGAAACAGGAGGGTTCACATAACCCACGCAAGGCACATTCCTGAACAACTAGCTCAGGTGATCAGGAAGACTGTGTCACTTAGCCCCACAGGTCACTTACACCATAGACTATCATTCCAAGACCAAGAGACAAAGCAGATCTACTTAATACCTAGAAACAATACGCAAGCTACCAAAATGGGGAGACAAAAGAAACATAGCCCAAATAAAAGAACAGGAATAATCACTGGAAAAAAACAAACAAACAAACAAACAAAAACCTAAATGAAATAGAAACAAGCAATCTACCAGACATACAGAGTTCAAAACAATAGTTAAAAGGATGCTCAAAGAACTGAGAGGAAGAACGGATGATTTCAATAAGAACCTCAACAACAACAACAAAAAAGTAAGCGTAAAAAAGGACATATATGGGAGTTCCATTTTTAATTTTTTGAGAAAACTCCAAACTGTCTTCCATAGTGGCTGCACCAGTTTGCATTTCCACCAGCAGTGCAGGAGGGTTCCTTTTTCCAATACTTTAAGCAATAAAAAAAAAAAATTAAAAAAAAAAGCAACACCAAAAAAAAAAAAAGGACATATAAAACATTTTAAAAAGTCAGAAAGAGAAACACAATATTTGAAATGAGTACACTAGAAAAAAACTACTGATTAGATCAGACACATGATTGCAGTAGTGATTTGGAAGACAATGTAACAAAAAACACCCAATCAGAATAAGAAAAAGACAAAATAATTTTTTTAAATGAGAATATTTTAAGGAACCTCTGGGACAACATCAAACATAACAACATCCATATCATAGGGGTACCAGGAAGAGAAGGAAGAGAGCAAGATATTGAAAACCTGGTTGAAGAAATAATTAAAAACTCCCCTAAGCAGGTGAAGAATAGAGATGTACATATCCAGGAAGCACAGAGGACCCCCAAAAGGCCCACACCAAGACACATCATAATTAAAGTGACAAAGTTGAAAGACAAAATATTTCATGAAAATAAAATTTTAAATGTTTTGTAGCAATACTTATACTAGACAAAAGTGACTTTAAAAAGAATACTACAACAGAGAAAATAAAGGATGCAACTCTACATCTGAGTATTTAATTGGAGAACCCCAAAACCCAAAATGAAGAGAAATGTGGTACATACATACAATGGAATACTACTCAGCCATAAGAAAAGATGAAATACTTCCATTTGTGACAACATAAATAGATCTTGAAAATAACTTGCTAAATGAAATAAGTTAGACAGAAAAAGTTAAGAACCATATGATTTCACTTACATGTGGGCTAGAAAAACTATAAGCAACAAATGAACAAACAAGCAAAAAAATTTTTTTAGACAGAGACAATAGCATGGTGGTTACCAGAGGGAAAGGGGAGTGGCAGTTGTGAAGGAAAAAGGGAGTCAAATGTAAGGTATCTGAAGAAAATTTTAATTTTGACAATCAGCACACAAGACAATATCATAGACATGTGCACTCAAAACATATATAATCTTATTAACCAATGCCATATAATTTCACTGATATGGAATCTTAATAACAAAGTAAATAAACAGTCCAGAAACAGACTCACAGATACAGAGAACATTTCAACAGTTTTTTCAGATGGGAGAGGGATTGGAATTATCAGTGAAAAAGTTGAAAGGATTAAGATTTCTTGATAATTACATAACAGTTACAACGATATGAAGTATAGGATAAGAAAGTTGATCAATATTGTAATAACTATGCATGGTGCTAGATGGATTCTGGATTATTAGGGTTCTCACTTTGTAAGTTATATAAAGGTCTAATCACTGGGTTGTACACCAAAAGCTAATACAATGTTGTATGTCTATGTCAATTGTAATTAATAAAAATATTTAAATGAAGACAAAAACATCTTAAAATCATCAAGATAAAGAGAGTTACCTCCCTACAAAGGAGCTCCCATAATACTGTCAGTTACTTACATAACAGAAATATCCCAAGCCAAAGGGTATGAGTGAAATATTCAAAGTAATGAAAAGCAAAGATCTATAACCAAGACTACTGTAAACTAGCAAGGCTATTATTTAAAATAAAGAGCTTCTTGACAAAAAAATAAAGCTAAAAAATTTCATTACCACCAAACCAGTATTACAAGAAATATTGAAGAGAGTGCTTTAATACAAATAAATTAAAAAGAGGAACATAATTATAAAGAATAAAATGGTAATAAATATGTACCCATCAATAATTACTTCAAGTGTAAACATATTAAATGTTCCAATTGAAAGAGATAGGATAGCTGAAATGGATAAGAAAGGAAGACCCATATGTATGCTGTCTACAAGAGACCTACCTCAGAATGAAAAAATGCACATACTAAAAGTAAAAGATTGGGAAAAGATATTTCATACAAGTAGAAGCAAATAAAACACTGTGGGTATTGATATTTATGATGGACAATAGTGTGGTGAAGGCTTGAGGCAGGAGGCAGGGGTGGGCTAGAAGGGGTCAGTGGGGAAGAAAAGAGAACATCTGTAATACTTTCAACAATAAAGATAAATTTAAAAAATATGTCAGACAAAAAAGGACTTCAAAACAAAGGCTATAATAAGACACAACATATAAGAAGGACACGAGATAATGAGGAAGGGATCAATCCAACAAAAGGTTATAACCCTTATAAACATTTATGCACCCAACATGGAACACCAAATATATAGGGCAAATCTTGATGAATATAAAGCAGAGGTCGGCAGTACTAAAATCATTGTAGGGGCTCTGGTCTAAAACCATGGACATAAATGGATAGGTCTTCCAGAGAAAATCAACAAGGAAATAGTGGTCTTAAGTGATGGATTTAGGTGATAGTTTTAGAGCATTTCACCCCAAAGCAACAGAATGTACATTCTTTTCACAAGCACATGGGACATTTTCCAATATAGACTACATGTAATGACACAAAACAAATCTCAGTAAATTTAAGAAGACTGAAATCATATCAAACACCTTCCCCAACTACAATGGTATGAAACTAGAAATCAAAACAAGAAAAACACTGAAAATCACACAAACACAAGGAAGTTTAAATGCCATGCTACTAAATGATTCATGAGTTACCAAAGAGATCAAGTAAAAAATCAAAAGATACCATGACATGAAAGGGCGGTGCAAGACTGCAGACCGGCCCATAGGGATGCAGAGGAAATGACCCAAGTCTAACTGCACCCTGCCCCCCTGTGCATCTGGACCTTGACTCTTCCCTCGACCAGTCACGAATTACCCCACCTACTCCCTATAAATCCTTTGTTTTCCTGAAACCTACACTTCCTCCAGCCATGCCGCTGTGTCGGTGAGTGTGCGTGGAACAGGGTCTGAGTTAACTCGAATAATAAAGGCCCTCATCTTTTTGCATCAGAGTTGGGCTCACTCGTGGTCTTTGGGGATCACAATATCTGGGTATTATATTGGACTAGGGGCCCAGTGCACAAAAATTTGTGCACTCGGGGTGGAGGGAGTCCCTCAGCCCGGCCTGTGCCCTCTCACAGTCTGGGACCCCTCAGTGGATGTCCTATGATGGCCCCAGTCTGCCAGGCGCCTTGAGTGTGTGTGTGTGTGTGTGTGTGTGTGTGTGTGTGTGTGGCGCCACTGGGCACCTGCCCCCAGCCGCATCTGAGGCTCGGAGCAGTCCTCCTGTGTGTGTCTACCTGCCGGGGGCCTGCCCCCAGGCACACTGTGGAGGCTTGGAGCAGGCACCCCCTCTATGTTGATCTCTCAGAGTCTTGCCCTCCCCAGCATGTTGTTTTCTTTTTTGAGAGTGGCCAGGGCTGGGTACGGCCTGCCTCCCAAGCTTGCCTACTGCCCATCTTCCTCCAGCCACCAGAAAGCAGGAAAAACCCTGCCTCGTGGTC
>PVJC01045673.1:0-13605 GCA_004026665.1 Murina feae
ATGATTTTATAAAGTCTCTTTATAAGCTTTGGCTGTAACTCTGTTACTATTTTTGGATGAATTCTTCAGAATAAAGTTCATGGGAAATGATGAATGACTTCTTTGGGGGATATTGTTAGGTGTTAGTATTTGTCTTTCAGGAAGAATGTACAAACTTATGCTGCCTCTGTTATGCTCAGATTTCATGATCCCCAAAGACCACCAGTGAGTCCAGACTCCGATGCAAAAACACAGAGCCTTTATTTAAGCTAGCTTGAGGTCCGTCGCACACACGCTCACCGATGCAGTGGCAGGGCAGGAAAACAAAAGATTTACAGGGGATATGGAAGTAGTGGGTGGGGTAATGTGTGATTGGTCGAGGGAAGGGCCAGGGTTTGGTTGCACAAGGGGTAGGATGCAGTTAGACTTGGGTCATTTCCTCTGCATCCCTATTGGCCAGTTTGAGTCAGTCTTGCACCTCCCTTTCACCTCCAGCAAGGTAACAAATGCCTACTTTCCTATTTGTCTGCTGAGAGTATAATTGGTTTTTATTCCTTATCAATCTTGGAGACGGCAAGTAATATTTGACATCACCTTAAACCTCAAAAGTCTTATGTTTGTCATTACATAACAGTCTTTTCAGAAGCCAAGCCCCACCTTTGAGGCCTCAGATCTTAAATCATATAAGAGCTTAGCTCCACAATTACCCTGCTCTTCTAACCCTGGAGGTTTTGCTCTATGAAGGCATACCTGTTTTCCTGATCTCCCAAAGCTTTGAAACATCTGTTTTCTCTGAGCTATATATTTCAGAAATGTTTTGGGGGAAATGCTACCTAACAGAATTGATTTTTCCTAATTTGTGAACAATTAATAGCACTCAAACCTGTACCTTCAAAAAAGTGTTCTTAAAAACAAAACCTTGAGAATCTCCAGGCATGTGATTTGGGGACATTAACAGAAAGAAGTGAAAAAGACTATCAGGCAAAAAGTGGGTTTTAGAAGAAACATCCCGTTTTGCTTGCTTTGGAATCTATTCCAAGGTAAGCTTCTCTAAACTAGTCCTGTGGGTTGTTTTATTTCTAGCTTCTTTTCCTCCTCTTCTGAAACCTCTAATAGAGTAGTTCTCCACTGTAGCTGCACAGCTGAATCTCTGGGGATCTTTGAAATGTCTAAGGCCAGGGGCCACCCCAACCAGTGCACCAATTAGCCTGCTATGGAGCCAAGGGCTTTTCTCCTCAGAAGTTCCCCATGTGACCCCTTTGTGTGGTCAGCATCAAGAGCTTCTGTTCTAATAATTGTCCTCGAAAGAGCTAAGATTTCACACAGGCTCCCTCTGCAGGGACTCCGGAGCATGTAGGCACAAAGCAAAAGAGATCAAATTAGATGGAAAAGCAGACAAAAGAGAAAAACAAGCAATGAAGCAATCCTTCATTAAATAATGATTTTAAAGATAAACTTGGAGAGGAAATTCTGATCAAGATGGCTGGGTATGTAAATATAGTACTTGAATATTCCCACAATCACATCAAAACTAACACTAAGCTACAGGCTACCCATCTTTCAGAACCATCTGAAATCTAGCTGAACAGAAGTCCTGAAACTGCCCTGGCTGGTTTGGCTTGGTGGATAGAGCGTCGACTTGTGGACTGAGGGGTCACAGGTTCGGTTCCGGTCAAGGGCACATGCCTAGGTTGCTGGCTCAATCCCCAGTGGGGGGCATGCAGGAGGCAGCTACTCAGTTATTTTCTCTCATCATTGATGTTTCTAACTCTTTCTCCCTATTCCTTCCTTTCTGAAATCATTAAAAGTATATTTTTTAAAAAAGTCCTGAAACTGAGGACATGAATAAAAAGCCACATTGTCAGAGAAAATGAGGAAAAAGCTGGTTCCACACCCATCTGTGGGAGGGATATCTCAGCTACAGGGGGTTCCCCCTGATAAGTGAGGGGTTCTAGCCCTACACCAGACCCCTCAGTCCAGGATTCCAGTGCCAGGAAGGGAAGACGCAATACATTCTGGCTGTGAAAAGCAGTGGGGATTGTGACTAAGTGAGATGGAAGCTGCTGGGACCCCAGGTGTTCCTCTTAAAGAGCTATGCACAGACTTACAGCTTTCTCCCTCTGAGCTCCAGCACTGGGGCAGTAGTGTGAAAGGCACCAGACACTTAAGGGGAGTACTTTTTCTATGAACAGGGTGAGGGTTGGCAGGGCAGCTTTCTCCTAGACAAAGTGCTGGCAGAGGCCATTATGTTTCTCTTTTCTGAGTCCTCCCTCAATCGAGCTGACAGGCAGTCATCATATCCACCTAACACTGCTCACCCTGCCCTGGTAACTCCCTAGACCTCACCCCACCCAAATTAAGGGCTTGCCCAAGCTATTTCCAGTGGTTTTACCATATGAATGGCCTATCTTGTATTTTGCTTCAGACTTTTCAAAAGCTTGTAGAGAAGCAGCATCTGGCCTTGACCTGTCCCTTGCCTCTTGTTAAATGGACCCAGGGTTGGCACTAGTGACAGCCAACCTTGGTTTGCAAATTGGCTTCTCTTGGGAACCTCAAAGCCCAGCACAAGTAACAACCATCTGGAGATTGCTTGTTAGCTCATGCTGAATGGTCTCAGGAAGAACACAGATGGCATTGACTAACCTTGGCCTGAACCTCCTGGGAGACCCCAGAGCTAGTATATACAGTGGACAGCTTCAGATCACATCAAAGCACCATCCAACACCTCCACAGGGACACTCAAGGAGCACTGGAGCCCTGATGAAGTAACTCCTGCTTAGTGGGGTGACCCTCCGTGGTGTTTAAAGTCAGTCCTTACAGCCAATCAGTCTGTGGGTAAATTCCTCTTATTGATATGCCAACAGCAATCAAGACTCAACTACAACAGAATTGTGGTATACACAACATGTTGTGTATTGTTTGGAGGGTTGGAGTAGACAACTGCAGTGATCAAGGAAGCTGTTGCACTGGACCTTACAGAATACTTGCTATGTAAGACCACTCTACCAAGCCCAAGAAACATAGCAGCTTTACCTAGTACAAAGAAACAAACACAGCATGGTGGCCTAAATGAGGAGACAAACAAATATGCCCCAAATAAAACAACAACAACAACAAAAAAAGAACAAAGCTCCAGGAAGAGAACTAAATAAAATGGAGATAAGCAATCTACTCAATGCAGAGTTCAAAATACTGGTTATAAGGATATTCAGTGGACTTAGGGTAGGAGTAGATAATTTTAGTGAGAACTTTAACAAAGAGATAGACAACAAAAAGGGAACTAGAAAACAAAAAAGAACTAGTCAGAAATGAATAATACATAAATTGAAATTAAGAATACATTATAGGGAACCAACAATGAAATAGAGGAAGCAGAGGATCAAATCAGAGATTTAGAAGATAAGGAAGCAGAAAATACCCAAACAGAACAGCAAAAGAAAAAAAAAAAAAGAATCCAAAAAATTAGGACAGTTTAAGGAGCCTCTGGAACCTTCAAGTGGAACATCACAGGGGGCATACCAGAAGGTGAAGAAAGAGAGCAAGATAATGAAATTCTATTTGAAAAAGAATGACAACAACATTTCCCTAACCTGGTGAAAGAACTAGACATACAAGTCCAGGAAGCATAGAAAAGCCAAAACAAGATGAATCCAAAGAGGCCCACACCAAGGAACATCGTAATTAAAATGCCAAAGGTTATAGACAGATAGGATCATAAAAGCAGCAAGAGAAAAACAATTAGTTACCTACAAAGGAGCTCCCATAACACTCAGCTGATTTTTGCCCTGACCGCTTTGGCTCAGTGGATAAAGCATCAGCCTGCCAACTGAAGGGTCCTGAGTTTGAGGTTCAAGGGCATGTATCTTGGTTGTGGGCACATCCCCAGTAGGGGGTGTGCAGGAGGCAGCTGATTGATGTTTCTCTCTCATTGATGTTTCTAACTCTCTATCCCTCACCCTTCCTCTCTGTAAAAAATCAATAGAAATATATTTTAAAATGTTTGACAAAATATAGCAGGCTAATAAGAGAGAGAGAGAGAGA
Source organism: Murina feae (assembly GCA_004026665.1). Classification (NCBI taxonomy): domain Eukaryota; kingdom Metazoa; phylum Chordata; class Mammalia; order Chiroptera; family Vespertilionidae; genus Murina; species Murina feae. The sequence continues at coordinate 4,021 of PVJC01045673.1, forward strand.
GAGAGAGAGAGAGAGAGAGAGAGAGAAAGAGAGAGAGAGACTCAGCTGATTTTTTTAACAGGAATATTTCAGGCCAGAAGGCATTGGCAGGAATTATTCAAAGTGATGAAAAGCAAGAATCTAATACCAAGATTACACTACTCAGCAAAGCTTCCTTTAGAATAGAACATATAAAGAGCTTCCCAGACAAGAATAATCTAAGGGAGTTCATCACCACCAAACCAGTATTATAAGGAATGTTTAATCAAGGGTCTTCTTTAAGCAGAAGAAAATATGAAAACAAGGTCAAAAAAAGGTAATATGTACATATATAGCAAAAAACTAATCTAAAAATAAAATAAATGAATAAGCTGAGCAGAAACAGACTCATAGATATAAAGAACATTTTGATGGTTGGCAGATCGAAGAGGGATTGAGGGTATGAAAAAGTAATGAGATTAAGAAGAACAATTTGGTGCTTACAGAATAGTCACAGGGATATAAAGTATAGCATAGGGAATCTACACTAATAATAGACAAATATGTAAATTGACCATATTTCCGCGATGCCCCACAGCCAACCAGGAGGGAATATGCAAATTAGTGGGACAAAGATGGCAGTGGCCCTGGAGTCACCCAGAGTGGGTGAGAGGCTTAGGTCACCCCCAACAACAGAGGAAGCCAAGCTTCCAACCCACCTGGGCCAGCATCCAAAGGAGGTGCCTGTGGGTGGTAGCCATGGAGCAGGCTGGAGTGCGCGGGAGGCTTGAGTCACCCAGGCCAGCTGCTGAGGGAGGGGGCTGCAAACAGCCCTCAGGCCCTCACCCAAGCAGGTCATGCCCCTCAAGTGGAGACCTTCACCCCATGGGTGCATGGCTAGCATGCAAACTGCACCAGCCCCTCGCCCAGGCCAGCACCATCACCAGTGAAGACTCCCACCCTAATGGGGGCATGGCTACCCTGCAAACCACCATTGACCCCTTGCCCAGGCTTCCCTGCCCCCCAAGGGAACCTTCACCCTGACCCAGGACACCCTTCAGGGCAAACCATTTGGTTCACACCCATGCACCAGGTCTCTATCTATACTAGTAAAAGGATAATATGCTAATTAGACTGGGAGATCTTCCAGGATACCTTCTGGGCATTCTTCTGGACAAAGCCATGGTGGCAGGGTCAAGGTAGAGGTGGTTAGGGGACAAGAGGGGAGGGAAGTTGTGGGTGATCAGGCCAGTGGGGGGGGTGTTTGGGGGATCAGGCTGGTGGGGGGTGCTAGTTAGAGGTGAGCAGGCTGGTGGTGGGGGCAGTTTAGGGTGAGAACGCTTGCAGGGGAACTGTTGTGGGGGAGCAGGCTGGTAGGGGGCAATTGGGGGCAAGCAGACTGGCGGGTGGGGGAAGTTGGGTGTGAGCTGACTGGTGGGGGGGTAGTTGAGGGCAAGCAAGCCAGCAGGCAGACTGGTTAGGGGCAATCAGTCAGGAAGGCAGGTGAATGGTTAGGAGCCAGCAGTCCCAGATTGTGAGAGGGATGTCTGACTGCCAGTTTAGGCCCAATCTCACTGGCAGTTGGACATTCCCCGAGGGATCCCAGATTGGAGAGGGTACAGGCCATGCTGAAGGACAACCCCCCACCTCCGTGCTCAAATTCTGTGTGCTGGGCCACTAGTATATTTAATAATATTTTAATAACTATGTATAGTGTCAGATGGGTACTTGATTTATGGAGATGGTCACTTAGTAAGTTATATAATGTCTAATCACTGGGTTGTACACCTGAAACAAGTATAATATTGTATGTCAACTTTAGTTGAAAAATTAAAATAAAAGCAATTAGCAATTTAAAGAAAAAAAAAGTGGATAATGACATGGGATGGGGTGGAAACCCAGAAACATGGTGATGCTCTAGCCCTGCCACCTCACTGAGCAGACTCTGCTCTTCAGCCTGGTCCATCTGTGAGGTAATTAGAGAACATATCTCTAATGAGACAGACACTTCCTGTGGCCTCTGTGTTAATTTCTTCCGCAGGGTACCTGATGCCAGCAGGGCACTGGGCCCTTAGGACCTATTTACACCCTCTTCGTTGAACTCCATCCTGACCCCCAACCCAAAGAGTCTATAGTCTGTCTCATATGTTATGCAGCCTCATATGTTATGCAGATGTATTTAAAGTACTATGCAAATGAAGTTTTAAAAAAGGACTATTTCCCTGAGAGTATTCAGATGTTCATCCCCAAGAAACACCTGACAGACCCCCCACCTCATTAGCGGAATCCCTGTGGTTAGGGCCCACCCCTGGGCTTTGGGGGAAGGTAGGGCACCAGGATGAGCCCCTGGATCCTCCTCTTTACCTCATAGGTGTTCAGGGCTGCAAGAAAGACTGATGGCCAGGGAGCTGCTGCAAATGCAGGAGGGGCCCTCCATCTGGGCTGTTCTGAGCAGGTGGGACATGCTGCCCATCACCATGTAACTGGGCTGCAGCCTTGTGCTGTGCTCTTTCAGGCAGCTTCCCCAGACATACAGGGCTCAGACACAAGCGTGTCAGTGACTGAACTGAGGAACCTGCAGGCCTCTGCTCCAATTCAGAACTCGTCCTTTCTAGCTGGTTTCTCCTGGAGGCTCCAGAAGGCTCTTGCAAGTCTGACCTCTTCTGCCTCCTAGGATAGGTCTTAATCCACCCCTTACTGCCCATTTTCACTTGTTACTTTGGCTGAGACCTCATCCTTCTGTCTCCTGGGGCTGTGCAAGCAATAGGTCCCACCAGTCCCACTTCTAGCCTGTCTCCTCTTAACTCGCAGTCTTTAAATGTGCCCCTCCAGCCAGGTGGTTCCCATGCTAAAGAACCCCATGGACTCCCACGTTCTAAAACAGAGATTTTCATTCCTGGCTGGACACTGGAATCACCCAGGGATGCTTTTTTTAAAATGAAAATGCCTGGGGCCCCATCCTTAGAGGTTCTGATACAACTGGCTTAGGTAAAGTACCCTCCAGAACCACGTGTCAAAGCACTTTGTTGAAACCCCTTCCTTAGCATGGTAGACGGGGACCATGGGTGACTGTCTTCTTTGCACCTGCCTTCCTGCTGTTCTCCCAGCCTGTCACTCCAGACCTTGCTCTTCATGCAGGCTCAATCTCTCCTGGAACTATGGCTCTGGGAGTGGAAAACTCTTGCTCATTTTTCAAAGCATTCTTAAACTGCTACCCTCTCTTTCATGAATTCCTAAACTGCTACCCTCTCTTTCATGAATTCCTAAACTGCTACCCTCTCTTTCATGAATTCCTAAACTGCTACCCTCTCTTTCATGAAGCCTTTTAGGGTCCTCACATGGAGTTGGTCGCCTTCTTTCCTCTGCCACACATTCAATGTTCCCTCAGTATTTCAAGTGCCTGCTTCACTGTCTATCCTACTAGTCTGGTGTACTCAAAGGACAGGGCTTTTATCCACTTTGCATATGTCTCTTCTCTCAACTATGGCCTACTCAGGGGAGAGACCATGCAAGGCCAATGTCTACATTCGCCAGTGCGGAGACTTTCTTGTGGTCGCTATGTGCCATTTGTTTTAACATTGCCATCTTATGATGTGACATAAACTGTTTGACATATGCTAACAATATCCTGTAAGTGTAACCATTATGTCCATTTTGCAGGAGAGGAAACTGAGGCAAAGTAAAGGAAGACAACAATAGGGTAGAATACATGAGCATGTAGAAATGTGTGGATCTCTGTTCTTATAGAGACAACCTTGGCGACTCATCTGGGACTGTGACCTTCAGCAAGCCCTTTGTAGTAGCAAAGCCTTCACAGATGACAACCTTTTGGAGAGAATAATCGCTACTCTCATGACTAATTTCTAATACAGTCTCCTTAGTAAGGTCGGCCAGCAATTCAATATGCATCAAAGAACAAGAGAGGAATGAACTTTTAATAAATACCTACTATGCCGCCATCTGACCCAGGCCTGTCTGTAACTGACCCCTTAACAGTGGCACAGAGTAGAAATTATGGCATGCAGGCAATGAAACCAAAGCTCAGGCAAGGTGGTCACTCAGCAGTGTCCCATCAGGGGCCAGGGGAGGTGGGAACTGGATTGTCTGTTACCTCTCCAACAGGAGACCTCCTCTGCCTCACACCCTATGGCTCTCTCCTCTTCTACCTTTGCCTTTAAAAATACTTTTTTTATATATGCATTAGTAGAAAAAATATAAGAAAACAAAAATCGCCTGTAACCTGACAACCCAGCAATAAAAGCACCATGACCATTTGGAGAGTTTTTTGTTTGTTTGTTTGTTTGTTTTCAGAATTTTGCTCTGTATTTGATATCTCAGGGGATCAATTAATGTGTTCTGTGCCCTTGGCTGTAGTTTACATACAAATCTATGTTTTCCCCTTTTGTTACTAAAGCAAGCAGCTGAAGTTGTTTAGCCACTTAAAAAGCATAGAAAGTGGTAAAAAGAGAAAGAAAAATGACCCTTGTGAGGCTTTGATTTGAGCGAAATGATGAGTGGGGACCACTCAGAGAACGCACAGGGACCATGGCAGGGGAGGAGCGGGGCCCCCCTCCCGGAGCTCTTGACCATTCATCCCAACACCTGCTCTCCCTGTTTCTTTTGCAGGCAGCAACTTGAATGATGGCTTGTGGCATTCAGTCAGCATCAACGCCAGGAGGAACCGCATCACTCTCACCCTGGATAATGATGCGGCATCCCCTGCTCAGGACACCACCAGGATACAAATTTATTCCGGAAATAGCTATTACTTTGGAGGTAAATTACTCAGCTTTGAGGCTGAAAATAAAGGAGAGAGGGAGAATGTAATGGGCAATTATTTTCCTATGATGATTCTTCCTTTGTCAATTAGACCATTCTTCCAACACACACACTCACTCACATAGTTACCACCTCCCCAAACATACAGAGAGGCACAAACACCCACCCACAAACCCAAAATAATTGGAAGCAAGCCCTCTCACAGCTGTGAAGATATAAATTATCTAGGTCAGTGCTGAGGAAAAGAAGACTCTACAATAAGAGCTGGTGTTATGTAACTCATCCAAAGGAGATTTTTATAGCACAGCAGGCTCACTGATCACATTTGAAAGGGGAGATTCAGCTGTAAACTTAGAGAAAGCACCAACAGTCAGCAGTGCCTGAAAGAGGAAGCATCCAGGTGAGGACACACAGCCAGCAGGCTCACACAGAAGACACATCCTTTGGCACCTACTGCCTCTGTCCCCACCTCCCTGGAGGCCATGGCCATGAGGAAGACCTAGGAGGCCCATGAGCAGGTAGCTCCTTGTAGAGCAGCCAGAATCTCCACCGTCTCCATTGTTGGTTGAATCCTCAGAGTTTTTTTATAACAAAACACAGGCAAACAGCCATAGCTGGTTTGGCTCAGTGGATAGAGCATTGGCCTGCAGACTGAAGGGTCCCAGGTTCGATTCCAGTCAAAGGCATATGCCTGGGTTGTGGGCTTGATCCCCAGTAGGGATTGTGCAGGAGGCAGCTGATCAATGATTCTCTCTCGTCATTGATGTTTCTATCTTTTTCTGTCTCTCCTTTCCTCTCTGAAATCAATAAAAATATATTAAAAAACAACAACAACAGGAAAACAGGTAAAGATTTAAAAACAAACGAACAAGCAAACATGTAATTAGCCACCTACTGCATTTTTATAGGTGCAGATATATTTTTATTTGGTCTTTTTCAAGGAATTTTCTTCATTGAGAAAAATAATACTTACTTTCTTGCCCATGTGTTTATATTTTAGAAACCATCTCTAAAGAGCAATTAACCTCAGTGTCTGTCTGACCATGAGCAAGACACTGAACTTCCTCATCCAGGTGATGAGAGACAGAATAGAATTGTTGGGACAGTTCACTGAGGGCAAGGTTTCCATGCGTAACACAGAGCTTCCCATATGGCAAGGAATGGACAAACTGGCTTCAAATTTGTAAATATAGGCATGGACTGAGCATGGTCTATGGTCACCAATCCTTTTCCCATTAGGAAACTGAAGAGAAATTGTGTATAAAATCATAAAGTGTAGTCTCCAATAGAATTTACAAATCACTTTTCTCAGACCAATGACATGTGGTTAAGCTTTGAAATATAAGAGATACTTAGCACAGAAGCAGTACACATATGGGGTGTCCCAAGAGGGAAGCAGTGGGAGCCATCATCTATTTGCTCTTTGAATTTAGGGCCTCAGGAAGGGACTCTGTCCTTTACTCTACATCTTTTCCACGTGTACATGACAACAAAGTCCTTAAAGGAGAACACTTCCATTCTCTGCAAGGGTTTTAGCTCATTTAATTCATGTGGTGACTTTGTGAAGTAAAGAAAAGTAAGAGCACTGTTTGCTTAGGTGAAATAATTTGTGTGAGTAGCAGAACCAGGATTCACCTCCAGACCTGTGTTCTCCATAACACACAGCAAAGGGATGCCAACTCATGTAGCATGAAAGCAAGTAATGTTGCATCACATGCAATGCTTCTAACAGAGAGGACAGTGATCTCATATTTATTCATTTGAAAAGTGCTGATGTGTAGCCCTGAATGCCTCAAAGTGAAAATGCCCCCCTCTCCCAGTTGAAGAAGTATCCTTGGAGGTGATTTTTAAGGGCACTGTGCTCAGAAGATGAAGATGAATCTGTGATTTGAACAGCGTTTGAAAAAATGTCCCACAAGTAGACTGTAAACTTAAGGAAGGTAAAAAACGAGTTTGAGTAATAATAGTCAACTTACATAAATTCTCTCTACAGCCTCAATTAGAAGTCGTAACATCTCTCTTCACTTTATAGTGTGTGCTTGTGGGCTGTTAACCAGCTGCCAGACTTCAGCCCCGCAGTGACTGTCTATTAGAGATGGCAGAAATAATTCCCAGTTATTTATGGGTTATTGCCATGTTTTTAAGCTTGCATTCCCATATGGTCTGAACCTATTAAGACAATTAGGATGTAGTTTATAAGGTGCTTAAGCACTGATATACATATTCACTTTCTACCTGTCTTGATGAGGAGTAGATGTCCAGGTGGCAGGCTCTACTAAATATATATGATGCATTGTTTTTAGAAGAACACCTTTGTAAAAATGTATGGCGTTAACCTTTCGTGCATGTTATTACAGCCCGATAACTGTGTGCATTTAAATCCTTAGTCTCTTTAGTGTCTGGATTTAGTTTGCATGTCACTTCAAAATTCCAGTTATGTTTCCACATGTACCTTTGTCAGGTGCATTTAGTCTGTTAATTCTGACAATTAACCAGATAATCACTCTGCTCTGTCACCATCCTTACCCAAAGCATAATTTCCTTTGAAAGTTAATTCAGAATTGAAGTGTGCAGTTAGAAGTGTGTTTCAGGACAGAACCGACATCCCTAGGTAGTGATAAAGTGTTGTGTTCTTGAAATGAGTGAAGTGCCCCAGGCAGAAGACAGCACACAGCAGACACAGGGAAAAATGAAGAGCAAGATGCATGTTATGCCTTTGGTATTCCCTTCCACATTTTTGGTTTCAGCTCTGTACAGTAATGGAGGTTGCCCACTTTTGAACCAATTCTCTCTCCTCTCTGAAAATGCTGGGATTTACAACTAAACTGTGTGGGCTTCTGTGAATGAAAAAGCACCACAATAATTAGACCTCAAGGTCTCCTATCGATAGGGCGCCAGAGCAGTGACTGATCATCTCAGTGTTCTTCTTTTTCTCTGTCCCACAGGGTGCCCTGACAATCTCACCACTTCCCAATGTGTAAATCCTATCAAGGCTTTCCAAGGCTGCATGAGGCTCATCTTTATTGATAACCAGCCCAAGGACCTCATTTCAGTTCAGCAAGGCTCCCTGGGGAATTTTAGTGATTTACACATTGATCTGTGTAGCATCAAAGACAGGTAATTATTGTCTTTTCTCTTCTGTCTCCCACCCCCTTTCCCGTTCTCACTGTTCGAAATATGGGTTTCTTTAAGCAAAATTCTAATCCACTCACTTTAGCCACTTTAGACATAATTGAGTTGCCTAATGGAAAATATCTCTGAAATGATTTCAGATCCAGAGAAAAATGGTTTAAATTAGTTGAGTCTCTGTTCATGTTGACTTGCAGTAAATGGGATATGCAAGTTAAATCAAACTACAAATTTGTGAAAGGATTAAAGTTTTGTGCATAAACACCATTTGGTAACTTTGAAGTTAAGAGTAAAGTGGAGAGGAGGGAGGAATCACCTTTTCTTCCTAAAGTATCTTGGTTTTCAGTGGAGTAGATTTCCTCTCGCATGGGATGAGCCTCAGGCCCTCTGGGACCCTAGAGTATAGATTGGCAGTGCCCACTGTGCACAGGCAGCCCTGGAGCCCGTCCTTGATGGTCACTGCCCCTCAGTCTTTTCTTCTGGGGCCCAGCAGAAGACAGACCCCATCAGGGATAACCTGCACATTCTCTGCAGCCACACCTCCTGCAGGAGCTCAGTGTCTCTCCCCTGGGATCTGGCTCCTCTTATATTGGAAGTTTCTAGATTCAAAGACATGCTGCAGACAATTAAAAGGGATGATTTTGAATTTTCAATTAGGTTTGTCATGTTCTCCAATTTTCTTCTCTAGTGCTTGCCTCCTTCTCTCTAATTCTACGCGCCCTGGTTAAAATACCATCTATTAAATGGGTGAATGAAGTGTGTTAGTTGTGAGCCTGTGTGTTAGTGAAATAGGGTCTTTACTCAATTTTCATCAAGAAATAAATTAGCCATGACAATGAAGGGTAATACATGACCAAGAAGTCACCCTTATTTATAGGACATATGGCAGCAGCAACTTAGTCTGGCCCAGGGAAAATGAAGGAAGTACGGCTTTCAAGAAGTGTGCTGAGCTGAATATTCTAGGACAAGGAGACCTGGCTGAGGAGGGGTGGAGGGGGAGGAAGAGTTGACAGGAGGCAGCATATCAAATGGCACAGAAATAGGAAGGGCCATGCTTGCAAGTATTTCACCAATTCAATACAAATATCACAGATTCATTTTAAAATCTATAATATTTGGATACATTTTAGAGCTGATAGTAATAGTTTAGTTGGCAACATTTACTTGTCTTATTGGCATATAAAATAGTGGCATGTCTTAGAAATAATGGTGTCTCAGATTTAATAAAATACAGCTCAGTGAGGACGGCAGGGCACTGTGGTGTAGCACATGGTGAGAACATGAAGAACTCTGAGTGGCCATGGAATTTGTCTTCATGCTCTAGGCAAAAATCAGAAAGGACAGCAGTCAGTTCTGCTTACTGAAATAGTACTCAGGAAGTAGGGAGAAAGGTGGCTAGAGGGAGAGCCAGCCCTGAGCTTGAGGTACTTCCGCATTCCAGGGGAGCAGTGAGAAGTAGTAGGTTCCTCTTTTGAGCACAAAGTCAGCTACACAGATCAGTCTCCTCTGACGTTCAGAGTGATCAGTGTGATTTGGCGGACCTTTATGAGAATGCTTCTCTGCTAAATACCACAGCACACAAGATGGCCCTCGAATAGCACAGTCTTCCTGGTGCTTCTATTTTATCTTTTTTTCTTATATATTTTTATTTATTTCAGAGAGGAAAGGAGAGAGAGAGAGAGAGAGAGAGAGAGAGAGAGAGAGAGAGAGAGAGAGAGA
>PVJC01045674.1:0-13613 GCA_004026665.1 Murina feae
CATTAAATGTTCATTTCTCAATTTTTCAGAGTAACTGAATGGAAGCGATGGACTCTGACTTACAGAGTAGTAAGATGTGAAAGGAATGCACTTACCTTTAAGGACCCTGACCTTGACTCTCTCACTGTTCAAGAGAAGAAAACAAGAAAAGTGACACTCATTTATAAGAGAAAGTAAATCATTGACTTTTAAATGGTTAATTACAGTTAAGTTTTTATTGAAAGCATTTGTGATTTAGTTCATCTAATCTAATGAGTAATATGCAAATTAACCCTCACTCCATTACACCTAAGCCATGCGCACCAACCAAGTCACACCCACCAGCCAATCAGAGCAATGATATGCAAATTAACTCAGCCAAGATGGTGGCCAGCAGCCACAGAGCTAGAGCAAAAGGAGGCCAGCAATGGAGGAAACTGCCTGTCTAGGCCAGCTGTGGCCTCTACTCAAGTCAACAAAGTTTCAATTATAGAAGCCACAGAGCTGAAGCAAACAGGAGGCTTTGTTGCCTGCCTAGGCAGGCTGTGGCCTCTGCTCAAGGCAACAACGTTTCAATTGTAGAAGATAAATAAACCCCAAAAAACCTGCTTCCAACCAGCCTTGCTGGAATCTTGGGTCAATGGGAGCTGTGGCAAGCCTGAAAATGGCCCTTAGCCCCTCACCCAGGCTGGCCACACCCCAATGGGGTGAAGGTCCCCACTGAGGGGCTTGGCCAACCTGCAAACAGCCATCAGCCCCTCACCCAGGCTGGCCAGGCATGCCAGCAGGTGGACATCCCCCAAGGGGTCCCAGACTGTGATAGGGCACAGGCCATGCTGAGGGACACCCCTCCCCTGAATGCACAAATTTTTGTGCACCAGGCCCTTAGTAAAAGTATAATGATCTGTGTTGTGTGCCCAATTAAGATCAAGTTTTTTATTGTTATTTCTCTTCAATTAGGGGCAAAAGTAGAGTGGGCAACTTCCAAGAATGACACCTTTCAGATCCTAGGAATGCTTGACTTTTGGTCACCAGTGTAAATTGGTTCAATGGGAGAATTATCTGGCACTAACCTGGTCATTATCCAGGGATGTCACTGAAAAATGGTGGCTTCCAGTGAACCTCAGGAAACTAAGCTTCACAGCCACTTTGGCAGTTATGGTGTTAGCCAGATAATGGGTCTCCCACTTCTAGGTCAAGGGAATAGAAAACTAAGTACAGGCAGGAAGTTAGTTGGAAACATTGGTGTGTTATTTTGTGCGATGTGATACTCTTAAAGATCATGGTGTTCATTCTTAGGGGTTGCTATTCACACATTCTTCAACAGATTTAGGGTAATTTTTTAAAATACATTTTTATTGATTTCAGAGAAGAAAGGTGAGGAAGAGAAAGAAACAATGATGAGAGAATCATTGATCAACTGCCTCCTACTCGCCTCCTACTTGAGCCCACAACCTGAGCATGAGCCCTTGACCTGAATAGAACCTGGAACCTTTCTGTGGATAGAATGTCACCAGCTGACATTGTATCCACTGAGCCAAACTGGCTAAGCAGATTTAGGGAAATTTTATCCATGGATGTCTTTTTCTCTTATTCACACAACCTTTAAACCCTTTCTTGTCCTCCTATTGTTTGCTTCTGCTATGTAAGATGTAGCACCTTTTCTCCTCTTTGAACATGGTCCAGTGACATGTTAGGGTCATTGCAGAAAGGAGCCAGACTTGCTCTCAGAGAACTGTGTTCACACATTTCAGCAAAAAAAGCGATGGTTGTAACATATGTATTCCCTTCCTTGGGTTTGAAGGCACAGTCCATGGTGTTTCTTCACTTCTCTTGTGACTTGGGGCATAAAAAACCAAGATTGAGGTTTTAACTATGTGTTCCCTGCATGGCAGCAAAGTGTGTGTCACTGTCAGGCCAACAGAACAGCCCTCAAAAGGGTGGTTCTATTGCTACTGTATCTGTGTTGCATGATGTACACTCATCATCTTCCTCCTATGTCCTGCCTCATACCCCCCTGACTCCACGATTGAAAAGTAAAGCAAAGCCCCGTTTTCTACGCCGTTAGAAGAAAATTCACGTTCTGACAGTGTGGTCACTTGGAGAACGTTTAGGTTATTAGCACGCGTTTTCCTCTTCTGTGGGTGTGTATTTGTATGTGCACATGTATAAGACAGGCACATGCTGCTTCTGTACGAACAACAGTGAGGTACCTACAGGGGAGCAAATGCTAATTATGCTTTTAGCAAAAACATTTAAAAACAAGTATCCTTTTTAGGTGGGATTATATTTGATGAGAATATTTGATCACTTAAAACTTTTAAAACTTCTAGGTCAGTTGCCAAGTATTTTGACTGCTCACCAATACCCTCTAAAAATACTAGTGATTCTTCCTGCTTGTGTAATAATAAGACATTCCTATTTGTAGTCGTATTACGAATAGTTATTTCCCAGTCCACTGAATGTTCCCATGTGCCTCTTTAATGTCAAATTGATTGTCATATTTCATGTTAGGACCAGGTAGTTTGCCCAGGGCAAACCAGAATTTATGACCTGTGATGCCTCTCAGAAACACAAATACACTAAGAAGACAGCACATCTTGAAAGAAAAAAAGAAAACTAATTTTTCCTTATTTGTATTGCTGTCCAAAATATTATATTATGTAGAGGGAGCTGTATTCCTTTATATAACTTGCATGGCTTCTGCTTCTCTTTTTTTCTGAAAATATTTGTATTTTATGAATATTGTTTGTTACTTTAGAAAACAATTTCAATGAAAGTAGGGAAAAAGCAGAGGGACTTGAAAAAGATTGAAATTCTTATTCTCTGTTAAGGAAAAGTCAGCTATGAAAATCTTTATAGAGAGCTTTTTATACACTAACATTGTACCTTTAATATGCAGTGAGCTCTCCTTTATTTGGGGTTCAACTGGGACTTACCCATCCTTTGTGTTCTTTTAACGCCTATCTTTGGAGGCGTTCACTGCATGAGACAGGGGAGAGGTAGCAGGACAAATGCCAGATGAAAGCAAGTCTAGTTCTGAGTCGGTGTCAGCTTCTCTGGAAAAGGGACCACAGCAGCAGCATCCCTCTTGCTTGGGCATCGTTGGGCAGTTCATTCTCATTCAGTCAGACTTCTCATGGCTCCCAACCTTCTGTCGCACCTAATTAAAATTGCTAGCAGTGTTTTGGGCATCATATCTGTTTCCCCCATAATCTGCTTTTTACTTCATAATCTCATTTTTGCCATTGATTCTTTGTTCAATTTTATTTATTGTGTGTCCTTAGAGTGATGCCATTTGCCATTTTTGCAGCAACTGTTTCAACCTTTCTGGCCAAATCAAATTTTCCCTCTGCCCCAAAACAGTATCTTTCAGCCCTTCCTTCCCCATTTCTCTCACTTGATTTGAAAATTCCTCCATAGCAAGAGCTTCATTCACCCCGCCCCCTTTCTTTTCCCTTCAGGGTCTTACACACATTAGATACCCAATATATACTTGATGACTGAGAGCTGATTGTATGTAGATGTCCCACTATTTTTAATAGGATGAGCAAGAGTTTTCTATTTAGAACAAATTTCATATAATCCGAAAACCTTCAGAGGTGGTGATTTTTTCACCTAGGAAGTCCAGGTTCATTCTGTTTAAAATTTCTGATTATGTCAGAATAAAATAATGAGGCTAGCTCATAATCAGAAGTACTGATCTTTCCAGGATACTGTAGTCACTATAGTAAGTGACCAAACAAATTGTGGTTTGAGTTAATAAAGCTCAAAACCAATGTTTATTCCATCTCAATAAGAATTAAGCTCCAAGCCACCTCTAGATTTCTCTTGTCCCAAAGTGCTCATTCAGAAATGGACATCTGTCATGTTATAAATGGAAATACATCCCCTTTATCTATCTATCCTTGGAAATTAGAAAAAATGTTTGTTGGGCAACCCTTTATCTTTTGATGATGTTTTATTTGATGGTGAGTATGTTCAAAAGGTTTTACATGTGTTGTATTTTCAATATTAATAACTGCCATCTCCAACTGGGGTCCTTTGTGAGTTTTCATGGCTGAAAGGGATAATCCAGGTACCTTTCAAGAGATAAGCAGTGAATGAGCAGTTTCCTGCCTTTGGTATTTGACAGCTCTCATTTATCATTTAAGTCCAGCTTTCCCATAAATTTATCACTTAGAATGAGAGAGAGAGAGAGAGAGAGAGAGAGAGAGAGAGAGAGAGAGAGAGAGAGAGGTGTAACATTTGTAATAAGCTTCTCTGTAAAGCATTGTCAGTGGAATCTTAGGTGTGTTGTGCTGTTATTAGGGTTGATGAGAAAGGAAGACATTTTTGTTTTTGTTAAGTGGAACATTATTTACAGAAGCCATCAATGAGAATTAGATCCCACTCCAGATGAATGTCCATCAACAATCTCAATAAAGAAAACTCCAGTGTTGCTATGTGCAAGATCCTCTCTTGGGGGCTTTTTCCAGAGCAATTAAAGGTGTGCTACTTGTAAGTAGCCATTTTCTGAAGTGATTTAATCCTACCAGACCACTGTACCGATTTTTTGGTAATTTCCAAATCTGCCACTATACTGCTTGGCCTACGTACTTTGCCTAGTACATGAAAAAAATGCGTCACAGACTAAAAATAACCAACCAATCGTGGTCAAATCTCATGGCTCGCCATTGCAAATGTCTGCCCCTATGTGCTTGAATTTATTTTGTACATGTAAGGGACAGTTAGGTTCAGGGCCTCAGGTCTGGTAGGGTTAAAGACCAAAGTTGTTTTACAGATGTGTTACCTTAAAGGTTTTTTTTTTTTAATGTATTAAATTATTATCACTGTTGAAGCTTTGAATATCTGCAATCTTTGCCAAGTTACTTTTTTATTTAAAAAACATAACTTTGTAAATATTACCCTATAATATTACATACTAGAGATCCAGTGCATGAAATTCATGCACTGGGGGGGAGGGAGAGGGTAACAGTCCCTCAGCCCAGCCTGCTTCCTCTACAATCTGGGACCCCTCTGACTCTCTCTCACAGTCCAGGACAGCCTACCTACTAATTGCTCCTAACTGCTTCTGCCTGCCAGCCTGATCATCCCCTAACCACTCCTCTGCCAGCCTGGTCACCCCCAACTGTCCTCCCCTACCAGCCATCTTGTGGTGGCCTTCTTGTGACCACATGGGGGAAGCCATCTTGTGCATGGGTGTGATGGTCAATTTGCATATTATCTTTTTATTATATAGGATACTTAATAAAACATTTTAAACTATTTTGTTGGGCTCTATCTATTGCTACTGCAGCAGACCCCAGCACATTTCTGAGAAATTTTGTTTATGAATGTTTGTTCAAGTCAACAATGAAAAGGATCACTTGAAATGTTAATTTACAAATTCTTTTTTAAAGTATAATATACAACAAGGAAACTTTTCATTGGAGCAGAAGTTGTAATCAGCCTAGATGAGTGTGGCTCCGCGTGTGGGGGCCTTACTGATCAAGAGCACCTTCCTGGCTTGCAGGTCATCCCCTCTCATGTTGGGCCCATGTGGCAGGCGACCAATCAAGGTGTCTCTTTCATGTTGATTTTTCTCTCTTTCTACCCCTCCCTCTCTCTCTTCCACTCTCCTCAAAAAATTATTGGAAATAATATCCTCCAATGAAGATAGACAAAATGAAAAAAAAGTTTTAAACAAATCCTACATGTTGATTTTTCCCACAGTACAGTGAAAACAGCACATGAGAAAGCTAGAGACTCTAGTCCTGGCTATGCTGCTAACTAGCAGAGGAGCTTGGCAGGTAAGAGGAGCCACCTACCTGTGCCTCGGTGTCCCTTCTCCTATGTAGAATGAGATAATCCTCTTCCAAAATTGAACTGTAAATTCAAACCTTCTCCATTTTGGTTGGTTATCAATTAGGATTATTTTGATTGGATGTGAAAGAAAATCTAAATCTAAGAAAAAATGGGCTTATTGGCTAGAATGATTAAAAATTCAGATGTACAACTGGATTCTGGGCCCAAAACAGCATCAGAAGGATTCAATGTCTCCTCAGCTTTCAGCTTTCCTCTCCTCCTCGCTGCTTTCCTGCCCAGGTTGCCTGAAAGGGCAGAGGGCTGACTGCAGACCCAGACCACCTTTTCCCAAGTTCAGGGAAAGGAGAGGGGAGTAAATGGAGTGCATCTCCCTTTCCCAGGAGTCCCATCCACCCCAGATGGTGCCCCGTGCTTTGCCTGGGTCCTGTGTGGCCCTCAGTCAGGGAACCCAGGCATCTGATGCTCTGAGTGAGCCCGTCTGAGGCCAGGGGCTAGCTGGAATGGAGGTGAGGGTTCTGCCTGCAGTGGTACTGGAGGTGAAGTTAACTTGAAGTCAGATCAGAGGATCATTACCAGAAGAGGAGCTGTCATTGGAATTTGGAGAGTAGAACTCCTAGTCAGTGTTGCATTCCTTGCAGGTGTGGACTCCAATTCTCCGTCGCATGTGTGGTTCTAGAGAGTTTGAACAAAAAACAATATTTAGCAGCAAAGGACAATCTCATTCTTTACCTCGTAGGCAATTTAATTTTTGCACATTATACGGCCTTTTCAGCCTGAGCAGGAGTAACTAATGGAGCTCAGAAAGCATTTAATGGCCCACCTCCTGCACGGAAAGCTGTTCTGGGTGGCATGGACCTTCCTCCGCCTGCTGAGAGCTCCCACGAGGTGCAGCGTCCAGGTGCAAGTGGATTTCATATCTGTGCGGCACCTTCCAGCTCAAGGCCTCCAGCTTGACACCTTTGGAAAATAATGGATTAGGGTAACACCATCCGCGTAAGACATGATTTCACCAGGAGCTCAGAGAGTTAAGCAGGACTGGTGGCATTTGGTGTGAGGAGGGAGGCTGTGCCGGAACTCCTCCCCGTGTTTATTTTGTACATGTAAGCTTCATGCTCAAGCACTCATCCATCACATCAGAGGGAAAGGAAGTTTTTAACCCTTAGTTACGGATAATCAGACTAGGATAATGTTGAAGACAGCACTGCAGACTGCATAGGAGTCAGTGGATGTAGTCATCAGAACTAAAGTCTCTTGTTTATTTGCCATTGGACTAGGAGGCAGCAGCTTTTCAGCTCTGAAAATAGGCAGTTGGGGAAGAACGGGTATCTTTTCCAATTTGTATAAGAAGTGCTTGGTAAGGAGTCCAACTGGGAGAGAAATGATTGGCTTGTGTACACACCGCAGTCTGGTGCAGTCCCAAGGCTGGTTTGCGATGTGCAGACAGACTGGCTGCTGTTCTCTACAGATCTTGCAGCACCATCCCAGGCACCAGCTCTGGATCTTCTGGAAAGAATCCTGTTTCATCATAGGCCTGAATCCCCTGAAAGACAACTACCATTTTGCTTTCTAATTTTCTGTGATCTATGTTTCTCTCTCATTGATGTTTCTAACTGTTTATTCCTCTCCCTTCCTCTCTGTAAAAAATCAATAAAATATATTTTTTAAAAATAGCCTAAGTGACTGAAAGACCAAATGATCAAATGACCAGTTGACCTGTCACTATGATGTGCACTGAACACCAAGGGGCAAATGCTGAACACAGGAGCTGCCCCCTGGTGGTCAGTATCCTCCCCCAGCAGGAGCCCCACTCAGCTGACCTATGAGTGCCAGACACTAGACTCATGTCTAGCAAGTACAGCTGTGACTGTGCCAGCCTCTCCCCGCTCTGCAGCAACGCTACTGAATGGCAGCTGCATGCTCAGCAGGCCAGGATGAATGGGAGGGGCATGGTTCCAGACCTGGGCTTGGGCTCCTCCTCGGCCGTCTTCTGCTTTGCACACTACTACATCCCTCAGGGGATGTCTGACTACCATTAGCCCGATCCTCACAGGCAAGTCTGGGGATCAGGCTGAAACCTGCAGTCCAACATCCCACTGCAAGAGGGTGCAGGCCAGGCTGAAGGACCCACCAGTGCACAAATATGTGCACCGGGCCTCTAGTAACATATATACTTGCCTGGACCTCCTCTGTCCCAGGGTATTGCGCAACTCCTGGCATGTCTCAGGCACACAACAAATATTTGTTGAATGAAGTAATGCCTCTCTACATCCATGAAATGGTCTGTATTCTCATTTGTTCTGAATTTCAAAATTTTTATTAAACTTACTAAGCTTTAAAGATGTAAAAAATATCAGGGGAAGGGATTGTGGATGGGTTTCCTTCCACCCCAGAGTGAATGCAGTCTTTGAGGCATTGAGTACTCTCGGTCTGGGAACTCGCTGACCTCCCAAACCTGGCACAAAAATGGCCCCTTTTGTTTTCCTCCTCCTCTTCACTAGCTTCAGGAGCTGGTGTCAGCTGGGTGTAGATGGTTCCCGCTTCACACTTGAATGAAATGCTCCCTGCTCTTGGTGCTGGGAGCTCCACTCTGCTGCCTCCATCTGCTGCTTCTGATAAATGCTCACATTTTAAATATATTCCTATCATATCACTCCCAAAATGGTTCGCCAGCTCTCCACACAGCAAACAGCCCCACTGGCACAGAGCCCCTTCTTGGGTGGAAAGAATTTGGGCAGAGAGAAGACATAGCTCCCAGTGAGGAGAGATGAGAGAGGAGAGGGAGGAAGTAGTCCAGGGAAGCTGATGCCAAATTCTGTGCAGGTCTCCAAGGGCCGTCAGGATGAACTTGGGCTCTGGGCTATCAAGAGAGAGGGCCTGGCTGGCAGGTCTACACTGTGGCCACTCTAAGAGCAGAGTGGAGGTGAAGTGGAAGAAGTTGCTCTGCTTTTTCTCAGAAAATGAATGGAGTTTCTGTTGGATGTTGTTGACCTGGTTGGTTGACAGCCCTCTGTGATGGCTAACCTCCAGGAAACAAAAATACCCAGGAATGTGCCTCCAGCCCACAAAGCCTCCTTGGGCACGTGCACAGTTTAAGCGGCAATTCCAAGTCCCGCTGCTAGTTTCAGCTGGTGGTTGCCTTCCTTCCAGTGTTTCTTCCTTCCAGAAACTGATCTCTAGCCAGCACAGTCACCAATTGCATTAAGGAAAGATGAAGGAATATGAAGTGTAACGTCTCCCTGAAGATCATGATCACAGCAGAAGCCAGCAGGGTACATGTTTACTTTCTCACAGTCATGGAGTCATAGAATATGAGAGCTAGAGGGGAGTTAGGGAGCATCTAATCCAGTTCCTTTACCTTAAAGGCATCTTAAATTTTCACATCCTTATTGACTCCTGATACTCTTCCTCGTACTTTCCCATCAAACCTTGTCTCTCAGCTTTTTACCACTTAGTAACAGTCACTCCACTTCTTCAGTTGCTCAGGATAAAAACATTGGTGTCATCATTGCTTTCTCCCACAGCCCAAATCTTATGTAACCCCAAATCCTGTAGACTCTACCTTAAAAATATAGCCAGTATCTGACTCTTCTCACCACCTCTGCAGCTGGTCTCACCTACTTTCTGGATTATAATAGCCCAAAGATCAGCACGGGCCAAATTTGGCCTGCCACCTGCTTTTGTTAACCAAGCTTTATTGGAATACAGCTGTACTCATTAGTTTACCTTATGCTACAACATCAGCATCAAGGAGTTACAACTGAGACCTCATGGCCTTCAAAAAATATTTACTATCTCTAACCAAACCCTTCAATTGATATTAAATTGTAAGTTGAATAATATCATTTCCCTGTTCAAAACCCTCTCACTCAAGAGTCTAAGCTAAATTCTTTAGAATTCTGTGTGAACTGGACCACCCATGATCTTCTAACTTGATCCCCTACTGTTCTCCTGCCTGCTCATGCTCATAAGACTGCACTGACCACCCCCCAGGTCCCTCTACCTCCCCTGCCCCTGCTCTTGCTCAGACAAGCCAGACATGCTCCTGGTACAAGACCCTGTTTTCACTGTCTCCTCTGCTGCATATGATTTCCACATTGACATCGGTCCAGCTTGCTCAGTCTCCATTCACTTTTTTTCTGAAATGTCACTGTCTAGCGAGCCTTTTCTAAACCCTTTATTTAAAACTAGGGGCCGAGTGCACAAAGTTCATGCATGGTGGTGGGGAGGGACAAGAGGCCTGTGCTTTCTCACAATCTGGGACTCATCCAGCAGGGTCCCTAGGCCTGGCTGGCGATCAGAGCCTATCAGAACTTTCCCACCCTGAGCAGTCAGCAGTTGGCCCTGCCCCCTTCGCTTATTCCGCTTGCCATCTATGCAGCACTGCCCCACCCTCCCCTGCTACCCATCACCTCCCTCTGCAAGTGACAGACCTGGGGTGCGATAACTTGGCTGGGCTGGGCCTCCCTCTGTAAGGCAATTGCTGGTTGGCCCTGCACACCTGCCACAGCATCGTTAGCTGGTGGCCTGGGCCTCCCTCTGCAGGGCAATTGAATGTGGGGTTCCATAATGAATTGCCCAGTAGAAGGAGGCTCCATCCACCTGGATGGAACTTTGAGATCAATTGCTGAGTAGAGGGTGCCCTGGGCTTCCCTCTTTGGGGCAATCGTGAAGTGCCCCTCACCTCCATCCATCACCCTGCTGTCCCAGTGGCATGGGCCTCTTTCTGCTGGGTGATCATGAGGTGATGGTGGGGCCCCAATCAATCACATCACACCCACCTTGGCTGACCTGCCTCCAATGCATGTCATAGCGCAGTCATCCAGATGGTCCTTCTGCTGTATGGTCATTTGCTCAATTTGCATATTATACTTTTATTATTATAGATTATTATTATAGACTAGGGGCCTGGTGCACAAAATTCATGCACAGGAGTCGGGGGGTCCCTCAGCCTTGTCTGCACCCTCTCCACTCGGGAAATCCTTGGGGCTGTTGGCTCCTAACCACTCATCTGTCTGCTGGCCTGATCCCCTTAACTGCTCTCCCCTTCCAGACTGATCCTCCTAACTGCTTTTCTCTGCCTGCCTGATCACCTGTAACTGCCTCTGCCTCAGCTCTCCCACCATGGCTTTGTCCACAAGGACCTCCAGAAGGTCGTCTGGAAAATGTTCAGTCTAATTAGCATATTATCTTTTTATTAGTATAGATGCCACCTTGTCTTAAAAATGCAGGTTGTTAGCAGGTTTTCCTATTGTTGAAGGGAAGCCTGCAGTAGTATCCTGGGATTTGGCCAGGGCTTATGCCCTGGTGCTTTATCTCAGCAGATGAGAGTCCTAGAAGAAGGTGGCTTAGAATCCAGATGTAAATACCTTCTTCCTAGGGAAAGGGGACAGGATATCTAGACCTCTTAGAGGAGAGTACATGAGTTTTAGGAAAGATGAATGGGGGTGTGGAGGATAGTTTGTAACAAAGTTTGGGTGTGATGTCAACTTGTAGTCTCCTATGACAGGAGTCAGTCTTCACTGGCTGATGACACTTTTCCCATCAAGGGAACCTTTTGGGGGGTCCGATTTTAGGTAGATCAGGAGACTTTAGTGAAAGCCTCTCCTTGCATTTGCTGTTTTTCAAGCATCTGCAGCTCAAGATCATCAATATAACAACACAGCATATGTTAGGGTGGCATGTTCTCTGACCTTCAGAATAAATCCAACAAAAGCTTGTTTCCTTTCTTAGATGATTTGTCACAGTGGTGTTATTCCCTGGAGACAGTATTCTGACCAGACCTTCCTGGGAGAGGTCATAACATACCCTGTGCTTGTAGAAAGGTGTAGGCCATATCACTAAATAAATCAGGATCAGTTTTCTCATCTTATGGAAAGGGAGATAAAGTTATGATAGTCTATCTCCCTTTCCACAGGTTTCCTGAACATTTGTGTCTCTACTGTAGCCCCAGTGGCCCTAGCGCCTCCTCGGCTCTGGAGCTTAGAGCTGCTGGGTGCCGGGCCCACTTGAAGGTTTGTGTCTCTGCTTCTCCAACCCCAGCACTGTGGCTAGACTTGGGGCTGCTGGGTGCTGGGGCCCCTGTGGGCTGTGTCTCTGCTCCTTGGACCCCAGTGGCTCCAGCACCTCCACAGCCACAGGGCTCGGAGCACCCCACACCTCAGACCCCAGTGGCCCCAGAGCCGAGGTGGGGCTCAGAGCTGCTGGGCTGCCAGATGCCCTGCAGGCTGAGTCCCTGTGCCTCGGAAACCAGTGCAGAGTCCAAAGCGTGGAGACCCAGCCTGCAAAGGGCCCAGCACCCCAGTGGCAGCAGCAACCAAGAAGGCCCAGAGGCCCTCTTCCAGTGGGCTGGGGCAGGCCCCCTGTGTTGTCACCATGATGACAACGCAAGTGTCTTGTCCCAGCCGCTGCCATCTTTGTCTCAGAGTGACTATTAATTTACATATTGCTCTTTTATTAGATTAGATGGCACTCTCGCCAGGCCAACATTGAGCATGTACCTATGAAGCAGGAAGTCAGGTTAGATTCCCAGTAAGAGCACATATCTGGGTTGCAGCCTGGATCCCCAGAAGGATCAATAACTTTTTCAATAAATGAATGTTTGGAAATAGGGATTCTACAGCCAATGTGCAATGTGTCAGTCACTCAGCAACAATTTCTACAAACACATTTGCTTAGGGAAGAATTGCCAAGAGCTTCAGACACAAGTGACCTATGGATTTGGGAAGGCATTTTATTTCTCATTTTTCCCTTTTCCATCTTACTTCTTACCATATAACTACTGTCTTTAGTACAAAATAGTAAATAAATTATAGCATTTCAGATCTCACTCTTCCTTTTCCACCCATCATTATTAAAAGATATCTTCCTGGTTTCTATTACCAAAAGACTGGCCCATTCCCTTATAAACTCATAGACTCATTAAAGTCCAAATACTAATGAATAATAATGTCTCTGCCTCCTAGAAAATAATTTGCATTTAAACAACTTTCAGTGCCTGAATCCAAAGAGACCAGTGATATGGGAATTCCCAGTGGGAAAAAGGCCTGGACCAGCTGGAGTAGCCATGGAGAGGTCCTGGCAACAAAATCCAACCTCAGCCCATAGGCAGCTGCCCACCTTGCCTCTACAGGGTGAGTCCACCCGTGTATATTTCCTTTAGTGTTGGAGCACACAGACGCACAGGGTGCCAATTAGAGGCACTGGAAACATCCTAGCTTGAATGGAAATGAGCCTGTCACTTATGATACAGGTACATGCTTACATATATTACTACTAGGGGCCCGGTGCACAAAAATTTGTGCACTCGGGGTGGAGGGAGTCCCTCAGCCCGGCCTGTGCCCTCTCACAGTCTGGGACCCCCTCAGTGGATGTCCTATGATGGCCCCAGTCTGCCAGGCGCCTTTTGTGTGTGTGTGTGTGTATGTGTGTGTGTCACCACTGGGGACCTGCCCCCAGCCGCATCTGAGGCTCGGAGCAGTCCTTCTGTGTGTGTCTACCTGCCGGAGGCCTACCCCCAGGCACACCGTCAAGGCTTAGAGCAGGCACCCCCTCTATGTTGATCTCTCAGACTCTTGCCCTCCCCTGCATGTTGTTCTCTTTTTTGAGCTGTGACCAGGGCTGGGTGCTGCCTGCCTCCCAAGCTTGCCTACTGCCCATCTTCCTCCAGCCACCAGAAAGCAGGGAAAACCCTGCCTTCTGGTCAGGCCAGCCTTTTCCTGCTCCCTGATCCCCTGAAGGGACCTGGAAAGCTGCCAAGCAGGCCGCCAACTCTTTCCGACTCACTGGTCCCCTGCTGCCTTTCTTTCCCCCTTCCCGGTGACGCCAAG